>VUQK01034770.1:17358-45116 GCA_015106715.1 Bujurquina vittata | reverse complement strand
ACTGCTGTCTCACAGTTTGAATACCATCTGGAAGGCCCGGGTTTGATTCCACCTTGGCCCGGCGTCTCTCACTGTGTGGAGTTTGCATGTTCTCCCCGTGTCTGCGTGGGTTTCCTCCGGGTACTCCGGTTTCCTCCCACAGTCCAAAGACATGCATGTACTGGGGTTAGGTTAATTGGCTAATCTAAATTGCCCATAGGTGTGAATGTGAGCATGAATGTGAGCGTAAATGGTTGTCTGTCTATCTGTGTTGGCCCTTCGACAGACTGGCGACCTGTCCAGGGTGTACCCCGCCTCTCGCCCTTTGTCAGCTGGGATAGGCTCCAGCCCCCCCGCGACCCTGAAAAGGATAAGTGGAAGCAAATGGATGGATGGATGGGCCTTGGAGTCTGCATTTTGGGCTTCTCCGTGTTGGTTTTGTCACCACATCTGGATAGGATGTGGCTCATACAGGTGGTCGTTCTACGGTCCAAAAACAGCCCCTAAACAGATGACCCCGTTACCCCCACCTGTGTTTAAATGCAGTTTTCATTTGATTTAAACTTCACTGTAAAAAAAACCCAAGTTCAATAACTGAAGTCTAGAATCATCATTTTATCGTTACAGTACTGATCAGATGAATCCAGGTTATAATTTTTAAAGGTGTAGCTTTAGTGCAGGGTGTGAGTTTACACTGCAGATCGTTATTCAGACTCTCAGAAACACTCAACTGAAGATCTTTGTTTTTCAGTGCCCGTGTTTCTACATGTTTTCAAAGAAAAGTCTTTCTCTGCTGCACACCTTCCTCGAAGAAAAGAAGGTAAGCCAAATAATCGTACGTCCTAAAATTAAATTGTGCGTTTTCATCTAATTATTGTGAAACTTCATATTTCCATAGGATGCTCCCATTGCAGAGAAAGATGCCCCTGGGAACTTTGTGTCGTGGTTCATCTCGAGGTAATTCTGCAGACATTCAGGAATCTGAGTTTTACTCCAGATAAATAGCTTAAACTTCAGGATAGAGATTAATTTTGTATTTTTCACACTTAAATGATGCTCCAGTTGATGATGGCACTTTCTTTGTGTAGTTCTCAGTTTTTTTTTTCTTTCTTCCAGGAAACCTGTTTACATTCAGGAGATTTCCGGGCGTTTTGATGTTGGGAATTTGCCTTCCTACGTTGAATGTGATCTTTACTTCAAAGAAAAACTTCAGGACTTTGAGTCGTACATGGTGTAAAAGGAAATTTATTATTTCAAGTTAAAACTGATCCAAGAAGAAAATCATCATGTGAATGTAAATACACCTTTGGTTTCATAACAAATCTCTTCTATAAATTTTATTTTATTAATCTACACAATGTGGAGTCTTGTGCATTTGTCTGAGGCCTTCTCATGGCTGTCCTCCATCTTTGCAATGCGGGAACCGAACTGCATGGCTCTTTTGGGCAGGACGGCCGATTGGCCGAGGCCCAGCCGCTTCGCCGTCAGCCTCAGGAGGAGTTTCTCGCCAACTCCTCGGGGAAGTGACAGATCGGCCTTCTGCCACACAGGAAGAGAATTCAAGTAGCTCACCACGTCTTCGTCCAAGTATGGAAACCTGCAGTGTCCACAGAGGGAAACAACTTTAATCTGCGGTGCTCGCACATTAAATACGACACTGGGCATCAGACTTGAGCTGTGTACCATTCATAATTTCATGCATCAAATACTAACAGATAAATTAACCACTGTGGCATTTTAAGGCACCTCCCAGGGCTCTGTGGAGCATCCTGAGACTCCCAGATCATATGATGCAAAAAAAATGAAGCATGGCATATCATTTGTGAAACACTTTCTTACACTAGTAATTGTGCCTTAATACCACTAAGGAGCACAATTTGATGCACTCTTTGCTCTTATTAAATAAGTACAACTTATATGCAAATAACAGGTCAGTTGATCCTGTTCTCTGAGTTTGAGCTGCCTAAATACTCAGATAAATGTGCTGAAAAGCTGAGACACTGGCACAAAGGGAGATTAAATAAGAAAAAAAAGGGGGGTGGGCTTATTCTAAAAAATACAGGTTTTTTTTATCAATCAGAATTTCATTCATTCAATGCCAGTTTACAATCTTATAATAAAGCCATGGAAATAGTTGGTCTTTTGCTTATAATCCGTGTACAAACAGCTAAATTTAAAATCTCTACGTGGAAAATAATTCACAGAAACAGGTGGACGGTACCTCCTCCAATCAAACAAACAACCAGAACTGAACCAAAATATGCTTTCAGGTTCACATCATTTTCATTTTTTCCCCTGACTGGTTCCAATTTTTTGTTGACATCCTTTGCCACACTGGTATCACGCTGTTCCACTTACTGACAGCAGGTGGGAGTAAAATGTTTTAAAAACTGATGAAGATAACAGCGAATAAGTAAATGCTGTCTTTTAGACATCAATATTATAAGGAAATCCATTCTAATAAACATCTTAGCTGCAACATGGACAAAATAAGCTGCTTTAAGTCATCGCTCTGACCCACCGTGCTTCCTTGCCATGGTCTCCAATCACTCTGTCGTCTCTGCCTAAATTCCTGGATGAGATCCGGCCGAGTTCCATAGCCAGCTCCTGGATGAGGCCTTCGTGTCCAGAGGTCTTAAACCGGACTCTGTGTCTGGAGTAACCCGCTAGCTGCTCATCTGCTCCGATTCCTGTCAAAATGACCTGCAGTCAGGACAGACAGAAGAAAAATCAGTAACATCTCTGATGCCACCTTTTTATAATTAAAGGGGACTCATCCTGCTCATTCCCAATTCCATATTTTTCTAACTTTATCCCTCAGTATCCTCCTCAGGGGACAGTTTTATTAAGTAAAAAAAAAAAAAAAGGTCTCACATCCTCCTTCCTGGAAAATAAACTTGTGTTTGTCACCTTTGCGGACGACGTGAACACCCTCTGGCGGTCGCCCTCCGTGATGAATCCCGACCCTCTTGCAGCGAACCACACAGCACAGCCAATGCTGTCATCCAGCACCGTGTTGAGCGGATGCACCAGGTGACAAATGCGCTCCAGGCGCTTTTCCTGCAGCTCCTCCTGTGTTACGTTGATCTCCACAAAGTTCCACTTCCTCTCAGGGTTCAGATCTTGTAGTTCCCTGAGCCCAGTTCTTCCAGTGATTCTGTCAGGAACGTCAAAGGGGCTGAACCCCTGGGATTTCTCCTGATCAGTTTTTGAATCTGCCAACTTATTTTTGGGCTTCTTTGAGGACTCATTGTGCTTTCTGGGCTCCTGTAGTTTAAAGGCAACATTGAGCAGGTCTATGGGCTCATGAGCAGATATGTGACGGTCAGCTAAAGCAGCCAGGATCATTGAGTCGATGCCTCCCGAGAAAAGTATGGCAACACTAGCGCAGTCAGTAGCAAGAGGTGAGCGGTTTAGAGCCCTGAAAGGTAGAGACTGAACGCGTCTCCTAACCGCCTCGCTGAGAACATCGATAAGGTGTTTGACCTCATCCGTTTTCTCCACGCTGGCCAGAAGCTCCTCCAGATCCTCCACAGACAAATGTGAGTTTGAGTGAATTTCTGTCTCATTTAATGATTTTGGAAGCGACACATTCAGAGGGGAAACAGGTGAGGCGAGTTTAAGACCCGACTGGTTCATTACAGCACTGCAACCACTCGGTACATACTGCAATATGTGGGATATGGTGACATCACTTCCTGCATGAGCCCATGGGTAAACCTCAAATGCCACACTGCCAACTTCAGCAGCTGCCTTCAGGTCAACCCTGTACACACCAGCTGCCGGGACTTCCTGCCACACACACTGAACGGGATCAGAAATGTGAGCAGCCACAGAAGTCAGAGTCAGTTCTCCGGCTTCTAACGCAAACTTCCACAGCAAGCTCCGCCTACCAAAAAAGTCTCGGCCAAACCAGAGGTAGTCTCTCGCCTTCTGATAATAAACAAACCCCCATGGTCCACGAAAAGCAGAAAGGACAGAGAGAAACTCTGAAGGGGCATCGCAGGACGACAGCCGCTGAGCTACAACCGAGGTGTCGTTCTCCTCAGGCGTCACCGGTAGGCCGCCGAAAATTTCCCCATTCCACAGCAGGATGTTTCCAGCGTCGTCTTGAAGTGGCTGAGCAGTGAGGAGGCCTCTCATATGAAGAACATGAGCAGAGAATAAACAGCGGTAGCTGAAATCTGAGCCTGAGACAGCGAGGTCCCGGCTCGAGTCGGGCCCTCTTCTTTTTAAAGGTTCATAAACTGCTTGGTTCCTCTGGAAGTGAGTGGACGCCAGACTCAGCACACAGAAGATCCCGCACATCGTGGTGGCGCTGTGCTCTCAGATGTCCTGCAGTTCCTTTTTCATATAATCCAGCTCCTCTGCAGACAGAAGAATTCAACAGTTAGGAACCTTAGGATCATATTTTCACAACAGTCTAATTTATTAATGAAATAAACAGTATTTAGAACACAGCAGGGTTATTAAAGCAGGTTACGGCAGGAAAAACTGCTCAGTGTTGCCAAAAATAAATAAATGATGCAGCAGAGTGGCAACACTGTCCCAGCTTTACAGGAACCGTTTGCTGGCATCAAATTCAAAATGAGCAAATACGGGAAAAGCCAGCACAGACCGAGAACCCTGGCTGCACACAAAGGCAGTCGAGCAATGACACAACCAAGAATAACTGGACTTTCCAACATTTCCAATGTCTGTTATATCTCTCAAACCTACGTCTGAAAAAAGTCCTTTGTTGAAACGTTTCTGAGGAATAAAGTGAAAATAAACAATGCATACGAAGAGAAAACTCTGCTCAGCACAGCCACACACACCTATAGATGCGACCCAGTCAGTTAACCACCGAAATTTGCTCCTCGAAGATGCCGGTGACTTTTCTATCTGGATTGTGATCGATTGTGAGTTTCTTGTAAACCTAGTGGAGTTTTTTATCGGAAGTTTAATAATTTATGAACGTGCTACAAGTGAGCATTTATCTTTTTGCTTTGTTACTAAACCCCAATAATTCAAAGAACAAACACAGTTTGACGTCTTTAAGTTAGAACTTCATAGAAATTAAACACCCCTCTGTGAATCACCACCTTATCATGGTGGGGGGATTTGTGTCTCCCAGTGACCCCATGTTGGGGCTACGTTGTCAGGGGCTTTTGGCCCTGGTTGGGTCTCCCAAAGCAAATAGGGTGAGGGGCCAGACAAAGAGTGATTCAGATGACCTCTACGAGTGATAAAAAAAATCCAGAGCGGGTTTCCCTGCCCGGTATAGGATTACCGGGACGCCACCCTGAAGCCTGCCCACTCCACGTCAGAGACAAGCTGCAAGAGTTAAACTATCTTTGGGTCTTGTTCATCGGAGAGGTGAAAGAACTGTGGGAGGGTTACAGACAGGGCTGTGTCTACAGTGATGCAGATAGTGTACCGGTGCATTATAGAGGTGAGGGTAACAGCAGTCCATCTACGTCCCTACCTTCACCTATGGCCACAAGCTTTGGGTAATGACTGAAACTGTGAGATCACAAATAAAAGAAGTATAAAAAAGCGGGCTGGCCTCGCCCTTAGAGATAGTGTGAAAAATTCAGTCACTTGAGAGGGACTCAGAGTAGAGCCGCTACTCCTCCACACTGAAGCCAGCTGAGTTGTTTTAGGCATGTGACAAGGATGCCTCCTGGATGAGACATTCTAGGCAAGTCCTAACAGGAGGAGTCCCCAGGATAGGCCCAGGACACGATGGAGAGAATATCTCTCTTGGCTGGCCTGGGAACTCCTTGGTGTTTCCCTGGATAAGCTGGAGGAGGTAACTGGGGAGAAAGAGATCTGGGCTTCTCTGCTGGCCCCGCGACTCGCCCCAGACAATGGGAGAAAACAGATGGATGAAGAACATCAATACATGGGAATAAATCTGTTTTTGCATGTCGATCTAGATGTTTTTACATTTTAGGAAACACAAAGTGGACTTTAGCCTGGTTTTCACATGTTGTGTGATATGCATTTATATATCTATGTATTCACTTCTCAGCCAGAGGACTTTAAGACCTTTGTTTCATCTTACTTTTACATGAAGCAAGCGTCTGACTTCTGTCTGCCAGGAAGAAGATGTGACTGTTCCTCTGCTGGATGTAGACTTTCTGCGGGGGAAATAACCTGCATTAACACACATTTCCACTTTCAGAACTCCACCAGTCTGACAACAAAGGGGTGAATCCGCATGTTTCCCACCTTGAATGCACAAATATAGAGATAATCTAATAAACTCGGAGACTTCTCCCACTCACTCTGTTTTTCTTCAGGTTGCACAGCTCGTCCACAACAACCTTCTGCTCCTTGATCTGTAAATTAGCACCACGGAATATTTCACTGAAAAAGAACCTGCACAGTTTGAATCTGACATTAAACTACACATAAACACATAAAATTAAGTGTTAGAACACTTTTCAATAACGTAAATGACAGCCTAAATCCGTGTATCTGGGAAATCGCCACGTTAGCTAGCAGCAGCATGTTTGGGCTAACGCTACCTTTCTGTTTAGCTCTTCTTTGATTTCGGACTGTCCTTCAAAATGATCGTCGCTGCTCCGGCTATTCGAAGACATGTTGGTGAGCAGAAACGTAGGAAAAATATAGTTAAAGTCGGTTCAGCCTGTGTAAACACATGTATATAACCAGCAGGAAGCGTTTCCGGGTGCTGAAGGCTTACACAGTTTGAACTCTACTGCCTCCTGCTGGTGGGCGGTCACATCGCCGTTCACCACTATAGAGGGACAAATACACTGTATTGCCAAAAGTATTCGGTCGTCTGCCTTCACCCGCATATGAACTTGAGTGACATCCCATTCTAAATCCATAGGGTGATTCATCCCTCCAGAGAACATGTCTCCACTGCTCTAGAGTCCAGTGTCCAGCTTTAACACCACTGCATCCTACGCTTTGCATTGTGCTTGGTGATGTAAGGCTTGGATGCAGCTGATTGGAAACCCATTCCATGAAGCTCTACACACTGTTCTTGAACTAATCAGAAGGCCACAGGACGTTTGGAGTTCTGTAGGGATTGGCTCTAGAGAAGATTGTTGACCTTTGAGCACTATGTGCCTCAACATCTGCTGACCCCACTCTGTGATTTTACGTGATCTAACACACTTGACTGAGTTGCTGTCGTTCCCGACCGCTTCCACTTTGTGATAAGACCACTAACAGTTGACTGTGGAATATTTAGTTGTGAGGAAATTTCACAACTGGACTTGTTGCACAGGTGGCATCCTATTATAATACCACAGTTCACTGAGCCCCCGAGAGCAACCCATTCTTTCACAAATGTTTGTAGAAGAAGTCATGCATGCTTATGTTACCTGCTTGTTTTATACACCTGTGCCCATGGAAATGATTAGAACACCTGAATCCAGTGATTTGGATGGGTGAGCGAATACTTTTGGCAACATAGTGTATGTCCTCCGCATCAGTAATAGCCTGCTGAGGTGGTTCAGGTGATGTATGACTAGGATACCTCCTAGGTGAGGTGTTTTGGTCACTTCATACTAGTAGGAGACCCCAAGGTGGACCCAGGACACAATGGAGAGATCATGTCTCTCAGCTGGGTTGGAAACGCCTTGAGGTCTGCCTCAAGGTGGCCAGAGAGTGAGGTCTGGATATCACTTTCCCTTTTATCTCCACAAAATGACACGACACACAGCAGACACTTTTAGGTATAATCTGGGCTTCTTCTGGGACTTACAACTTAGTTAGTAAATGTGCTGACCACACATTCTGTGTGTGGTTGAAATAGGCTACTGCAGATATTGAGTGGGCTTGGTGCCACAACAGACCTGACCTTTGGGGTTGTGAAGTGGACCTGTGGCTGAGCTGAGGCAGCTAAACTCATCCTGAGGACAAATATGAGCCACACATGAGACAAATGTTCATTACTGTCTGAGGCTGGAGGGGGTTTAATAAAGAGTTTGTAGACCACCAAACCAGTTAGAAGTCTCCACAAAAGTCTACAGAAGATTTCTGGATATTTCAATTTGAACCAAAGCAGTGGGTCGACCAACATCGCCGTCCTCAGAGCCACAAAAAGCTGTTGTCACAATCTGAGCTCATGCATAATTCTGCTGCTGAAACAAACAAAAATCCCTTCGGTGATACAAATGTTGTTTTGCTCCAGCAGCTGGTCAAGCACCTTTCAGACTTGACAAACACACCTGCCCGAGGCCTCACGTTGGTTTGCTGCCCGCTCAGCTGCGGTGCCTTATTGATCGGAAACAGCTGTCAGATGTTTGCTGTCTCATTCCCTGAAAGCGAGGGCCGTCATTTTAGGAACGGTGGCCGTAGGTCATCGCAGCTGACCAGATGGTGACCTTTGATGTTTATTGTTCTTTGGCGGAGTTTTCAGGCACATATCAAAGTCTTAGGCCTCATATCCGCAGAAACAGAGCGACCACAGCCCTGTTGTGCTCCCAAAATGGAGATTACAGCCATTGTTTCTTTGGTCTCTCAGATAGTTAGTCATCCTTTCAGGTCAGGTGTTGTGACTTCAGACCTCAAGAGCCCGGCCTCAGGTATCAAAGACAGATTTTATTGAAATGTGACTGAGCTGCTCTTTAGCACCTTCATTGCAACAGAGCACAAAGAAGAAGAGAAGCACAGTGAATAGATGAATAAGAGATTTCACATCCTGCTCCTGTATCCCTTCTTTAGCTGCGGCTGGTGAATGCAAGACAATTTAAGGCCACAAGAGGCGGGTCATCCTCATATTTTTATCCCGGGAGTACAAATTTAGCCGATGTAAACACAGCTTGTTGTTGCACATCCTGGGATCCCGTCAGGGGCAGACACACCTGCAGGTCACATGGCCACAAAATGACAGAGCAGCCGTCTGACCGCTGATGACAGCTACCTGACACAGCGGCCCACTAATAGTGCGGCTGCTAATCTGTTTGCAGCAGCTCAGTGTGTGCAGGCTTTCACATGGCTGAGCGCTCTGAAAAGATCACAAAGGGACTGAAATGCCTATTGTCATCACCTGGCTCAAAATGCATGCTTATGTTACCTGTCACTGTCAGTTCTGCTCCCTCATGCAATGAGACAGCACAGATCTGCACTGCATTTGTTGTCATGGACATTCATAGCGCTTCATCCTAAAATAGCCCAACCTCCAACCTGCTTGGAGCACACATTAAAAGATAAATATAGGCCTGAATTAATCCACTAGAAGGAACCTGGGCTAAAATAAGCTCTGGTACCTCCACTGATTCTCTTTGTGTCTGTAAATTGGTGACTTTGTTAGTAATTATCAGATAAAACTCAGTATGTGTGCAAAATATACACCGATCAGCCACAACAATAAAAGCACCTGTCTTACCACCAAACCATCTTTGCAGGACCTTCAGGGGGGCAGTGTCTGCAGGGGATCCTTTTGGTCTTCTGGACTCTGGTATGGGGTTCTCAGTTCACCTGAGGCTGCTTCCCAAAGTGAATCATGCCCCGTGTTAAAATGCACGACTTTATAGCAGAAACAAACATGTTTACAGTCGGTTACCAAAAACAGCTTTTTATCAGAGGTCAGATTCACCCTTCATAACAATTTTTTAGTAGGTGAATATTTTTTTAGGGGATCAATGCTTGGATTATAATGAGAAGATCAGTGCCAGTGGTTTTAATGGGGCACAGGTCGCCTGGAACTCCTTAAGGGTGTGATTGTGTTTTAGCCAGATGCTAAACAAGCACATTTTCAGGAACTAGAAGTTGTAATGTTTATTATTTTAGCGCTACAGTTCATCCATTATTAACTTTTCCATTTGGCGTTCCAAAAAGGTGAAGAGTCCATAGGGAGAGTTGTGTTAATGAAACCCTGAACAGGTTGCTGCTCAGAGGAAGGCGCTCGTGTTTGTGCATTCAAAAACAATGATAAGATTAATAAATTCTACAGCCAGCAGAATTAGCATAACCTCACTACAGAAAGTACCAGCATCCACGTCCCTTCCAGGACCACAACATTCAACATCACAGATTTACAGAGGTCGTGACCTGGATTACAGCTTGGCACAGTAACGCTGTGTTTTATATTTCTGTTCAGATTAAACTATATAGTCTAATGTGACACACTGATTATTGACCTTTGGAGCTGCAGGAAGATCAGTTTTGCAACCTGTGGCTAAACCCAGCTCAGCCCTGGATAAACTTTTCTTTTGCATGTAAACCAGCAGGTGATGACTGATCATCATCAACTGCAATCTGCTTATACTACTTTACCCCAAGCAATAATATTTATGAAAGGAAGCAGATGAAGATTATTAAAATGCAACCTAAGTGCACATTGTAAACAATACTTTGGAACAGTCTGTTTAAATGTGTCCTAGAGATGCAGTTGTCTTCATGCATCAAAAAGCTGCAGAAGTTTTTCTTTCTCCACTCTTTAAAAATTCAAAAGATTTTGCAACTGCTCCTCAGATTTAAGAGTAGTGTTGCGGCAGGAGAGGATTTAATTAAACCGACATGACTGCAATGAAAAGCTCCCACAAAGACAGAAGAGGCTCTGCTTCATCGCATGTCATTTTCATGGACTGCGTTCAGCGTGTTTTTGGCGTGTTTTTTTCACAGACTGCATTTTTGTTTTCATACCTCAGCTTTCGTAACACTGCAGGGCTGGGGCAGTAAAACTGGATGGTTTAGTGGAGTTTGTGCAGAATTTAGTGTTACAAATGGATAAAAAGAAAGCTCTAAAGTTGCATCAAACCCTGCAAAAGTAAAGCACTTGATCTTTGTGATATAACGTGAAAACCACACAGAACCTGCTGCCACAGGAACGAGCATAATACAGGGCTGTATGTGTGGGTATTATTCACCAGGCCAGGCCAGTGGAGAAAAAAAGAAGAAGAAAGAAAAACCCTAAAACATGTCACTGGAGAATAGTCATGAGGCTTCAGCAGGGGTCCCACTCAGCTGATCAGAGTCCACACAATGCGAAGTTTAAAGAAACACATGCATTCACTGAGTGTTTACTGCGGCCCAAGGAGCCTTCATCCATGCAGCCTGTAATTACGGCCGTAATACTGTTCTGTTGACATAGGTGAACAAATGCAAGTCATCCAAATGTGCGCTCTGTACACAATTTTTATCTGTTTACCTCCGAACTCACCTGCAGAAGCAAGCGGCAGGCAAACAGCTCCACCGGGTCAGCGCAATAACCAAAAGTTTCATTCGTATGTGGCATCACGTGGGCAGAAAAAGCTCAGTTAATCTTTAACTTCTGATGAAACTCTGCTCTCTCTTGATCTTTGTTTTTCTCTGGTTCAATTTATATTTTAAAGAAAGAATGGTGTGGAAGAAATGATATTAGGTGTAAAAAAAACTTCAAAAGTGTTAAATACAAGGTGAAATTTTTACTCTCCACTGATATTGGCTGTAGTTTCATTTGTGGCAGAGATTTGGTGTAAATGGGATCTAAATGAATATATCTTTGTAGTTGGCAAATTCTAACAGTTTGACTCTCTCTGAGTCAGCTGATGATGGAAAATTAAAAAAAAGTGTTTAACTGAAGTAGTGAAATTAAGTACAAATGTACCACAAATTTCACTGTACAATTCAAATGTCTAGCCCACAGCATCATATATTACATGTGCAAAACATTTAATAACATCAAAATGTATCCAGTTAAAACGACACAAAAGCATCTGAAGGAGTTACAGTTCATACACTTTTATATTTATATTTTCAGAAAGGACTACCGTCCAAAAGGCAGTTTTCAAATACACTTCTGCTGATTTTGAATACACATTGTTGTCTTGTATTCAAACTAAGACTGACTTTGGCAGTCGCTCTGCAACCTGACCCTACATTCTTACATGTCCAAAAATGACAGACAAGGTAAAATCATGTGGTTAGAGGTCATGTGATTATTCTGCTGAAAGAGGCCACAGCCATCAAGGAATGTTTCCATGAAAGCGTGTATATGGCTGCAACAGTGCTTAGGTAAGTGGTGCATGTCAAAGTAACATCCACATGGATGGCAGGACCCGAGGTTTCCCAGCAGAACATTTGCCCATATCATCACACTGCCACTGTCAGCATGCCTTCTTCCCACAGTGAATCCTGGTGCCAGGTGTTCCCCAGGTAAGTGGCGCACACACACCCAGCCATCCACACGATGTAAAAGAAAATGTGATTCATTAGATCAGGCCACCTCTTCCATTGCTCTGTGGTGTTTTGATGCTCATGGAGTCAGCATGGGCACCCTGACTGGTCTGCAGCTATGCACCCCCATACACAACAAACTGTGATGCACTGTGCACTCTGACACCTTTCTATCAGAACCAGCATTAAAATTTTCAACATTTCAAGCTACAGCAGCTCATCTCTTGGATCGGACAGGCCAGCATTCGCTCCCCACCTGCATCAGTGAACCTTGGCCACTCATGATGCTGTCGCTGGTTCACCACTGCTCCGTCCTTTGACCACTTGTGATAGAAACTGACCACTGCAGACTGGAAACACCCCACAAAAGTTTGAGTTTAGGACTCTGCTTCAACTTTAGGAGATTCTCTGACCCAGTTGTCTAGGCATCACAATTTGTCCCTCATCAAACTTGCTTAAATCTGTCACTTTCCCATTTTTCCTGCTTCTAACATCAGCTTTGAGGACAAAATATTTACTTCCTCCCTAGTATATCCCATCCACTAATGGGTGAAGAGAAAATCAGTGTTATAATGCACCTGTCATAATGTTATGTATATTCAACATATTTGCTACTATTCCATTTTTTTTCATTATCTCAGGCAAATATTCATTCAATTTTTTTTTAGCAAACATAGCTTATTTATTTTATTAACTAACAATTTCACTGTTATGCATGCTGTTAATTAATAATTTCCCCTTTCATCCTATTTCCAGTCCGTTATATATAGCCAGCAGTTTCATTTGTTTATTTTTATTTTTATCCTAACAATATCAAGCCTTTCCGTAATTCTCTAACTTTAACTGTAACTGAAGTTTATTGTCATTTTTGCCACAATAAAAGAAAAAAATCATGCATGCGCTGAAATGTCAGGTGCGCAAACATATGGATGACGGAGGTCTTTCAAACCGAAGCTCACCTGTGTGAGAAGAACAGGGTTTAACAGAAGCACTGAAATAAAATTTCCTGCTTTTTAAATTTTTTTTTAGGTGGGACGGCCTCAGCTGTTTTTGACACGGGTGTAAATAGAGTGAGGTCACGTGACCGCGCGCTCGGCGTATATCCGAGGCGAGCCGTGCTCGGAGCAGCAACAGCCTCGGAGCGCATCGCCGAGCGGACCGTCCGCAGAACCTCTGCGCCCAGCTTCGCGTCCCTAACAACCACCCGACCTTTCGGCTATAAAGTCATTTCTTTCCAACTTCAGCTACAGTGATAGCTAAGTTTGGAGAGGAGGAAAGGGGAGAAACGCCGTGTCTTTTTTTGCTTTTTTGTTGCTGTTTTTGTGTCGGTTAGTGCAGACGCTGCCGGGGTCGACCTGCTTTTGCGTCACAAAGGGGGATCTGGCAGAAGCGAGAGAAAACATAATTTAAAAAAAAGACATATTCGCCTGGAGAGCTGCAAAATGGATAACCCTGGAGCTACAAAGACGTGCTGCGGTGAGTTGTTTTTATTGCATGAGAAATTGCTGAATAATTCCCGTGAGGGGAGCCCGAGTGTCACACAGGGGGGGTCGAGCACCAGCTGTAACGTGTTCTCTCCACAGAATCCGTCCGAGACTTCTTCACCTCGGCGAAATTTCTCATCTACATGGGCCACGCTCTGTCAACATGGGTGAGCATGCTCTGTTCAGAACCAGCTCTGGACGAGAAACACACTCACGTCCACCTAACTGACATCACTGTGAATTCGTACATGTTCACATCATGACTGGATATTTATTTGTGGCTGTCCAGCGTCAAATCGAACCTAATACATTATTATTTTGTTATTGTTGCATTATATGTCATTATAACGACTTAAAATCAATCACATGTTTTCCCCGCGCACCTTGCCATACATGCCCTATTTACAGATATTACAAATAGCCTTAAAATACAGAGGAAGACTTTTTCATCATCAGAATTTAAATTCCCCAGGGTGACCGAATGTGGAACTTTGCTGTGGCGGTTTTCCTTGTGGAGCTGTACGGGAACAGCCTGCTGCTCACGGCCGTGTACGGGCTGGTGGTGGCCGGCTCGGTGCTCCTGCTGGGGGCTATCATCGGGGACTGGGTGGACAGAAACCCCAGGCTTAAAGGTAAGAAAGGAGACAGGCAAATGCTATTCGTGGCTCAGTTCACTGGGCTTGAATTGGGTTTTTGGCCTGTTTTTTGTGGGTCAGATGCCACCACACCTCAGACATTTGGCCCATATAAGGAACTCGACCTGTGGCTCACCCCGAGCCAGCGCTGTCAGCCAAGGACAAACAAAACTGTAAATATGGGCCAAACAGTTATTGGAATCTGGGTGTTGTTCTTTCAGTGGACTGACTGTGAATGTGAGCTAACTTAAACATGGGTCTTAATCATTTAAATTGTAAAATAATTACCCAGAGGAATTTGTCACAATTAGGTGAAATCAGCTTCCTTGCACTCATCAAACAGAAGCGTGTTGTCTCTGCTCAGATCGCTGTCTCTAATGCTCATCATGGTGTTTCCACAGTGGCCCAGACTTCGCTGCTCGTCCAGAACAGTTGCGTCATCGTGTGCGGGATCCTCCTGATGCTTGTTTTCCAGTTCAAAGAACAGCTCGCTGACCTCTACAATGGATGGATTCTGGTAAGACCCCCCCGCCCCCCGGTTTCAACCTATTTTTGTGGGGATTGTCTCCGGAGGTGTTTTTATCTCCTTTCTTCAAGCTGAATGTGAAGCTTTGCCTACTTTCACTGATACAGGCTTCCATATCAGTGGGACTGACGTGAGCCCAGTCCATCCACAGAAGCTCCACTAGTAATAGTTTCATTTTTGCTTGAACTTCTCAAAATCATAAATACATTATAATCGAATAGGTGAATGAAATCAGTGCCATTTGAGGTTAAGTATTTAATGCTTTTATTGTTGTAAAGCAGCAGAAAGAGACTGTTTCTGAAACGTGTGGGTGCAGCTTGTCTTATCAAACCACCATCGGGGACCCAGCCTGAGGTGGACTTCCACAGATACACACTGAATCATCCAGAACAAAAACATCACATCAGATATTTTATTCAAAAACAAATTGAACAATAAATGCACATCTACCTGATTGTAACCCAACAATCCAAACACTGTTAACGGCAGGCAAATGGTAGTAAAAATTATTATTATATACTCTCAGTTTGTAGTACAAAAATCAATTAAATTAGTTTAATTGCGTGTACATGTGACTGCTGATGAGGAGTACAAATGACAAACTTGTTCATAATAAAGAAAACACCAATCATTCCTCATTTAAGTTTCCTCTTTCTGTCCGCCCCTCTTTTCACAGCAAGGCACACTCAAAACAAGCCAAAATTTCAAAACTTGTCTGTGTTCATATCTGAGAAACAGCCTCTGCTGTCATCAGTTCCTCTTTTGACGAGATAATGTCTCTTTTCAGGCATTTGGCTCAAACATGGCACTAAAAATGTGTCTGCAGGAAGTTAATTTTGAGCAAATTCAGTCAAATATTAGAACAGTTCCCATCATAATAGCTTTAGTATGAAGTTAGACAGTCATACCTTCATACTATGAATACTTTCTGAGTTAAGGGCTCAAAGAGTCTGACCCAAATTTGGCTCCTTTAAGTAATAATCACTTATAACTTAATAAGTACAGCAGATATCCACATGGAATATTCAGGGCTGAAGAACACATTTAAATCAAAGGAAATGACAGAAGCACTGCTGGTGTGTCTTTAACCAGCGGCACTTGTGCGATGTGACGAGGGAGGCTCGAATAGGTAATTAAAGGTATTTATTTTGCAGTGTTAAAGAACATTAAAAATACACCAGCAGGTATCAGCTTTTGCCTTCTTCAGGATGTAAAACTGAAGAAGGATAAAGCTAATACGCGATAAACATATCACCTGAAACGCGATATGCAGATCACCAACATGTATCAACTTTTGTATCAGGCTTCTTCAGGTTACATCTTACAGCTGATACGTGTCACTGATACGCTGATCGGGGGGGACAGTTTAGAGCCCAAACTTTGTTTTTGCTCAGCGTGAGAGTCTTCTGCTACTATGTTTGAGAACGATTGTTACGGTCGTGCAACGCTGATGTGACCCTTAAAATGTTTACGATTAAATTTGAAGTTTGCTGCAGTGAATTATCAGGAAACAGATAAATGTTCTTCGACAGTGTCACATTAAACTGGTGCAAAGTCAAAGATAGGTACTGAAAAAGGTCATGCCTCCCGAGAAACAGAATTTGTCCTTAGACTGTGACGCTTGAAGCCGATTTTGCACAAGATCACTTCATCGGAGGTGATGGAGGATTAAAAAGCAATTCAATTCTCAAGTCTGCAGTAAATTTAGAGCAACAGGAAGCTCAAATGAGGACTAGACAAGTTCAGGTTTTTTGGAAGGGGCTTGTTTACACTTGTTGAGCTACGTGACTTAACAGGCGCTCCGTCACTGTCAATATTTCGATCTCTGCCAGCCTGAGATGCAGAACTTCAAACTGCACGGGTCTGGGTATCCGATTGAAGCACAGAAGGCCTCCAACGTTGCTCTTTTGTGTTTGCAGTATCTCCAGAAAAAATGGGGTAATTCTCTGCGGTCAGAGAGTTCAGAGGGCCGGCCGTTGTCGGAGAGATCGTGGAGGTGGAGAGAGGCTGGTGAAACAGGAGATTTAGTGTCTTGCTGAACGCTATGTAGTCAGCAGGTTGGTCAAGGCTAGTCACATGACACAGAGAGAAATGTGGCTGCTCCTGCTGAAACATTTCTGTTGTTATACTGACCAGAGCAGCCGTGTGAACATTTACACGCAGACCCACAAACAGCGTTGGTTTCAGCTGGCAGGTTTCAGAAAGTTTTCTCTCTGGTCAAATGTTGAATTTTAACTTCTGGTATAGATTTTGTTTTCCACAGAAAGTTATTGATGTGACACGTGGTGGTAGCACTTGGCCTTTGCTTTTGGTTTTAAAGATTTTTTGCCATTGTTATCAGCTAATCAGGTCTCATTTTGAGAGCTAGTGATTAAAACTCATGTTGACCCTTGACCCCTGCAGTGAGAGGATCTAGTGTCTCTGCTATGCTGCTTGGGTGGTTTTCTGATGGCATTCTTTGCATCTACTTGCAAGGACTCTCCCTTTTTGAAGATAAATATTTTCAAGCATATCACCACTAAATGTACCCCCATAAACACACTCTTGCACCCTTTCCTTGCAGATTCCCGCAGATATGCTTTCAGATTCCACCTGAACATGTTGGGCTTCATACTCTCAGATGACACTCAGTGCACTCATTGTCCACCTAGGGAAAGCTTAAAACAGAATAGGATAGAACACCTTTATTGTTGTTATACAGGATGTACAATGAGATTGGAGCTCACATTTTTTTAGTGAAGACTTCTCGTCTTCTTTAGCTTTTCCAGGCTTCCTTTTACAAACCTGTCACACTTCACTAGCACTTATTTAGCCTTATTGCACCCTCAGTTAGGACTCTGGTGGTGTTCCCCCTGGACAGACTGCTTAGGGGGACTTAGGTGGTGCCCATACTCTGTGGGGGTAGGTCAGGACTAGCTTCCCTGCTGTCAGACTTACAGACATTTGGGGTCAGTTGGTGTCTGTTCATTGTTGGTTTTAGATGATTGAACACTTGCTGGGATGCATTTATTCCCTTATAGTCACCTCTGGCCTATATTTTCTGTTCTCCCGGCTCATGTTTCCGGCTGCCCTTCCCCCCCTTCGAACACACTGATTATGCACAGCAGGAACAAACATGACCATAAATGGCTGCAAAATGCAGCTGATTCTCAGTTTGCACTAAAATTAAACAAATGCACTTAAATTTGCTGAACTGAATAAATAAAAATGTTCAGATTTCAGATTTTTAAAAAATTATTATTTGTTCTTTTGGCTGCTCAAGGGTGCAGCTGCTGTGGGGGGGAAGCACTACTGTGGACCCCTCCTCCACTCTAGAAACCACTCTGTTTTTAAGGCAAAGGTCACTGCAGATCAATGCAAATCCATCTGAATGATGAAGCATCTCAGTCCTGATTGGAGTCGTCTCTTCCAAGACGCTCAGTGAGGAGGATAAAAATTATGTGAATTGCAGTTGACAGATTTCAGCCCAACTGAGGAACAACTGAAGATTTTGTGCCAGTGTTTTAAGGGGCATCCACTCAGGAAAAGGGACCAAAGATCACAAAATGTCAGTGAAGTTCAGTGACTTGTAGTGACTGACAAAAAAAGGCTTTCAACAGTTCTCTCTACCAGATCATCAAAACATCCAGTCGGTCATAATCATCTTTTGGAAGAATGGTGTTCATTCCGTCATTGGAGGTCCAAAGAGTTGGATAATCTATGCTAAAGCTGCCTCATGTGGTTCCCAGCACCTTACTTTGTGTTGCTTTTTCCCCCACCTTTGATAATATCTTCTAAAAAGACTAATAACAACAATGGACTTCCTGTGTACTTCCTCTCTCTGTGGCACTCCTCCTCAGGCCCCATAAAACTGTGTGCTTTAACCACGTCACTGAGTTTAGATTCAACAACATACCAAATATGCAGATTTTCATAAACTAGATCTTGCTATGTCTTATGCATTTATCTTGGCATTGCACGCTTTTTTTAGTTGAGTTTTCCAAACATACGAGAAATTTTATAAAAATATCTGGATGTTACCCAAACTCTGACCTTATTTCTTGATGAGTGTATTGGTGATCTGGTAAATGTTATGAGGTTAAATAAAGTACTCCATAATGTCCTAAAATATCAGGGTATTGTAGTTTTATGTAATCAATTCTCAGAAAGCAGGGACTTTATCTGGATTTAAACTGCTTGAGTTGAAGGCAGTAGAGCCCTTTTAGGTTCTTGAAGTTGTTTCATGACATCTGAAAGATTTGTTCAATTCTGAAGGCTGATGGGGAGTCACAGGTGTTTGTCTTCCAGTAGAGCGAGTCGAGTGGTTGAGAGACGCTTGTGAGTCATTGAGGTCACACAGGTGGAGGCGTGAATGGCAGTTCGAGCCACCTGGGAAGGGATCTCAGGATTGCGTTACGGGCGGCTGATAGTTGGTGACGTAGGCCACCACCTCTGTTCAATGATGGCTGTTCCAGTTGGAACTGAATGGTCTCCTTTACTCCTCTGATGGCTTTCTAACAGCGTAGACAGGGTAACTCAACATGACTGCAGAGTGTGTTCATGGAAATGGAGGAACATGTTAACCTGGAACCGTGTGGCGCAGCGATGAGTTTTTTTTTGGACCACAATGTCCAGTTTTATGTCACAGGAGGAAAAGATCTATCCGGTTCTTGGTTTTTCTTTGTTTGATGGGAGTGTTTGTCCTTTTATCACACAAAATCGATGGAAATGGAAAGATTCTCATCATTTTAAAAAAAAAATTTTTCAGACAAGCTGCTACATTCTGGTCATCACCATCGCCAACATCGCCAACCTTGCCAGCACGGCTATGTCCATCACCATCCAGAGGGACTGGGTGGTGGTTGTAGCAGGTCAGGACAGCAGCAAGTTGGCAGGTAGGTGTTTCTTACCCACTGGTGGCTTATCTTCAGATGTAGGCCTCATATGATTTGTTATCAGGTCATCTGTTCAGATGGGAGGACTTTGAGCGCCGGATACTTTTTTTTATGTCACTGCAGTTTTCCACTGATTGTAACAAGCTGTTTAAAAGATTTAGTCACATGGTGCACTACACTTTGAACTGGGTGACCCGTAACAATCTGCTGTGCTAGTTCTTAGTTTACATTACTGTAAACCATAAATATGAAAATATGATTAAATGACTATAATGGGACATTGTTTGACTACATCAGTGTGTTAAATCAGCTGTAAATAAACGGTTATACTAACCTGCACCTCCTTTCAATGTCGTGCCAAACAGATATGAATGCCACAGTGCGGATTATCGACCAGCTGACCAACATCCTGGCTCCCATGCTAGTGGGGCAGATCATGGCCTTTGGTTCTCATTTCATTGGCTGTGGCTTCATCTCTGGCTGGAACCTGTGCTCCATGTGCGTGGAGTACGCTCTGCTGTGGAAGGTCTACCAGAAGACGCCCGCACTGGCCGTGAAAGCTGGACAAAAGGAGCAGCAGCAGGAGCTCAAACAGCTCAGCCCCACAAAAGGTAACTGCAGGTCTTCTGTTTGTATTCTTAGAAAAATTGTGGTTATTTTGCTGTTTTAGATTTGGCAATCGAAAACCTCCATTATTCTGCCCTTTGACAGATTTGGAGAACGGCCAGAGTCCCGAGGAGTCGTCTCAGCCACTCATGAACGAAACCTCTGTTGTTGCCAAGTCTGACTCTCCCAAAAAGCACACCTGTTGCTACCAGATGACCGAACCCCTGCGCACCTTGAAGGCCGGCTGGGTGGCCTACTACAACCAGAACATCTTCTTTGCCGGCATGTCCCTGGCTTTCCTCTACATGACGGTGCTGGGCTTCGACTGCATCACCACGGGGTACGCCTACACGCAGGGCCTCAACGGCTCGGTGCTCAGCCTGCTGATGGGAGCCTCGGCCATCTCGGGCATCTGCGGCACTGTTGCCTTCACTTGGGTTCGCAAGAAATGTGGCCTGATCCGCACTGGCTTCATCTCGGGCATGGCCCAGCTCTCCTGCCTCATGCTGTGCGTCATCTCCGTCTTTGCTCCCGGAAGCCCCTTCGACCTCAGCGTCTCACCATTCCAGGACCTTTACACCCACCTGATTGGAGAGAAGACCCTGCCTGAAGCAGTCCACAGTCTCACCGGTGGAAACATCACCACGCCTACAACTGCCGCACCAACCGAAGAGATGCCACCTCTGCAGTCCTACATGTCTGTTAGTCTGCTGTTTGCTGGTGTCATTGCTGCTAGAGTTGGTGAGTAAAGTAGCTCCCCTTTATTTTACAGAAATGATGATCTTAATACCGGCTTTATGTTACAGGATGTAGAGATGTACCACATGGTAAACGGTAATCAGCTGTTAGTGGCTGATTACCGCTGCACTTTTATGCTACATTGTTTTATGTGGGCCAGAGCCGGTTATTAAGTGGATTCCAGGGAAGGCCTCATAATGTGTTACGTTCGTAGAGGCTCCAAAGTGCTCATGATCATTTCCCAAGGTGTGCTTATTTTATTCGATAGGAAATTGGAGTGTTAAGGAACTGCTGCCCATGCTTTATGGTCATGTTCATTTCCTATGACCAGATAGCAAATTCTAGAAAGGATCACTTCCGTAAAGGTGACTCAAGGAGCTTTACAGGTTGGGCTTTTATATAACTTGCACGAATGTCACACAGGATCTCTGCAGTTCTAATGTCAGAGCAATATCTGCAACCTTTGATGCCAGTAATATTGCCTCATTATTCCCAGTAGTGCTACTGTTGAGTACTGAAGCTATTTCATTGTGGCTGTAAAAAGACTCCTAGAGCTGACTGTTGATCTCTGCCCCTGCCCTGCAGGTCTGTGGTCTTTTGACCTGACGGTGACCCAGCTCATCCAGGAGAATGTGATGGAGACGGAGCGAGGTGTGATCAACGGCGTCCAGAACTCCATGAATTACCTCTTAGACCTTCTGCACTTCATCATGGTGATTCTGGCTCCAAACCCAGAGGCCTTTGGCCTTCTGGTCATCATCTCTGTCTCCTTCGTGGCCATGGGCCACATGATGTACTTTCGGTTTGCCTTCAGGAGCCTGGGCAGCCGTCTCTTCCTCTGCTGCTCACCGGAGCAGAAGGTGGAGGCGGTTGACAGTCCCTCACTTCCTACCACTGTCTAATCCCATTAAAGAGACTCTGTCCTGGGTACATACTTTTCAAGCCTTACCTAAGCCCTGCATCTTATTTATCTCATTAACATCTTAGCTTGTAGCTGGCAGAATGCTAACGTAAAGCGTAGACAACATGCTGTCTGTAGCTATTAACCTTTAGCAGTAGGAGAGGAGTAGAAAGTGTTAGAGAGTAGTGAAACTTTAGATAATGCAGAGGTTTCTTTAGCGTTTTCAGTCTGGGAGTCAGATGAGCGCCTCAGCCTTACATCTATGGATCCACGTTCCTTAAAACGTGCACATACTGCCCAACAGGGATCCATCCCTTCTTGGCTTGCGACTCCATTCTGGGTGCTGTTGGAGAAATCAGGGGACACCGCACTGTAAATGATTCTCCTCCTAACACCCTGGATGTAGCTGTATAGATTTATAAAAGGTGCTTCAGCTAAAAAAAAAAAAAGGGCAGAAAGAGAGAAGGCTGCATCCTGACAGTCAGGACGCCGCTCGGCTCGCCTCTCAGTTTGGGTTCGTTGGTGCAGTCGCTGCTTCCGCTCGCTGTTCTCTCGTAGACTTCTTTTGGTTGTGTCAGCTTACGTATATACGTGTGCGATGAGCAGGTTGTGGTTACTTTTTATTTAACCAAACAGGAAACTGGGATCTAGTCTCTTTAATGTGTGGTGTTAAGCATTTAGCTGTATTTATTCAGGAAATGCAGGCGGTGGTTTTTGTAATGACTGTATCATCAGTATTGTGTGCTTGTTGTTGTGCCATATGAAACACAGAAATCCTATGCACCCTTATCAATAGCTCACAGTAACCAAAGTTAAAGTCCATATATGGCATAAAAGGAAGTGAGGGAAGCCAGTTTTGTCTGTCTAAGCATTCCAAATATAAAGAATATTTTTAATGTCCGGTGAAAACCTTCGTGGATCTGAACCCACTTGGAGATTGTATCTAATTTTTGTTTTTCTGGTAGATTGCAATATCTTGTGAAGGTGTGTTAGGGCCATTGTAGCATAAAAAAACAAACTTGACAAGTAAATGAGGTACATTTGTGTGAAACATAAACTCAGAGAGCAAAATGCTGTAAAATTACAAAAAAACAAACTTGGATGTCCTCTGACGTGGATATTTTTTGACATACAATTGTTAAGAAAAATCCCCCAAATTCTCTACAAAAGTAATAAATATAGGTGAATAAATTCAGTGAGTAAACTGAACTTATTAAGAAAAAAATTCAAGAAATAAACTTTTTTTTCCAGGAAAAAACCTGTTCTCTAAAATTTGTGATAATAAATTATTCTTTTAGATTATAAAGTCATAGATTTGAGTGGAAACTCAATTTTAATGAGTCTGAAGTCATACTTTAAAAAAACAAAAAAAACCTCAGTATCCTCTGAAAAAAGTAAGTTTATGAGAGA
This sequence comes from Bujurquina vittata, assembly GCA_015106715.1. Classification (NCBI taxonomy): domain Eukaryota; kingdom Metazoa; phylum Chordata; class Actinopteri; order Cichliformes; family Cichlidae; genus Bujurquina; species Bujurquina vittata. Next base: position 21,840 of record VUQK01034770.1, on the reverse strand, counting down.
AAAAAACATCAGCTGGAATAATCTTTAAGAGTAAAAATTCTGAAATTTGAGAAAAAAAGATTTCTGAAATTAAAGTAGTAAAATTATGAAACAAATCTGACTTTAAAATCTTACAGAATATTAGGATATACAATATTTTTATATTTGCCACTTTAATGTCAGAGGAGATCCAAAAATCACAAGATTCTGAGTTTATTTTCTATATTTTTTATATTCCTTTTCCTCAGAATATCATCCACACCTTCACTCTTCAAAATGTTTTTAGTACCTTGAGCGGCTCCAGCATGGCGTCATATTAACACCTTTTTGATTTTCATGTTTGAGTTCTCTGGAGTGATTTTTCCAGTCGTGATTGTCGTTAACTCAGGCACTTTACCGTCTTTGCGCCTAATGCGTGATCAGGCATTAGTTCAATATGTTTTTGCACAAAGCTGAAGTCCCGACTTCCCTGAAACCCCCCCCACCGTGCACAGTAATGTTTTGCCTCTTCAGATGTCGTTGTTGGGGTGGGTGGGGGGACGGCACATATTGCAACACTCAGCACCACTCATGGTCAGAAGGAGAAAAAGAAAACTGTTCAAGTTCCCGTGAAAATAGCTTCAGCTTACCTCAGGCGCCCCCATGCCTCGCCAGCTGTTTTTAAGCACATCGACACTAGCCGGTCCTCCACGTGAAAGGCTCAGCCACACTCCCAGCCGCAGAGGAGAGACCTGTTTGGGTTGGAGAGCGAGCTAACCGCACCAGGTGTGGGAGAACAGAGGACCGTTTTCTAGGTCCCGAGAAACAGGACGGAGGAGCTTTATTTTCATATTCCACCTGCTTCACATTCAGTCTGTGCACAGGAACAAAAGCAGCACTCAGAACACATCAGTCTGCTGATTCAGGAATACCACACATGGCCATAAATGCTCTATTTTTTAATGCAAATATATGTAGCTGTGAGTCAATATAAAGTTTAACATACAATTGGAAAACATAAAAAAACTGAGTGTATACTGTTGTTGTGCTGTTTGGAAACTTTTTTTTTTACATTTTTATATATCTAGTGTCAACACTTTGTGATTCTTTTTGAAATCTGTGCATTATATTGCTTTAATCCCTTTCTACACACATAAAATATATATCAGTGTTATTGTAGTTTGATAGGATAAAAGTGTGAAATCATAAGGAAATCCTTTTTGTGTAATAATCACACTCCACTGAATATCAGGAGGCTCGCATTGGTTGTATTGCATGAGGTGTCTTAAATAAAAAAAAACCTTTACAATCACTTCTCTGTAAAGTCGTGTGTGTGTGTGTGTGTGTGTTTGCAGGGTTTCTCGGCCTTGGCTGCTGCTGCTGTATGAGGTCACATACCACACAGTTAGCAGCTGATTTCCCTTTTCTCCAAGCAGTTAAACTGAGCTGGGCGACCTTTGCTTTAAGACTAAAGAGTGAACTGGATTTGCACAACGTGAGCCACAAACGAGCATTTCAGCCTCAGACACGTTAGACAGCTTTGACTCGACACTTTAATTACCACCGAGTGCGTTTAAATATCTCATTACTGCAAATATTTAACCTGCAAACCAGTTGAACAGATGCATGTAAATGTATCTGTTGGGTATGCAAATATATCTGTTGGGTTAACTGTAACATTAACAATGTTATAGTTAGCTTTAGGTTTGGCCATATTTAATTAGCCCAACTAACACAACTTACAGTATTAACCTGAAATAAGCAGTTAAAAAACTAATGAGAGGCTGCGCCAGTGTGAGAGAGCTTAGCCAGCATTAAAGTCTTTGTGCATCAAACACACAAATTCGGGATTAATCTGGCAATGGATGGGTGTGAAATGTCCAAGCATAGTGTGTATGTTTCACAGTGCTACCAAAGAGGCAACAGGTTAATCCTCGGCCTGCACGGCTCTTTGCAGCTGCAGTTGTTATATCATAAACTAAGCATAATTGCTAAGATTAAATGTGAGCAGAAAGTCTAGATCCAATTTAAAATGAGTTCATGAGGAGTGGTGCTGATGCAGGACTCCAGCTCACAGGTCTTCAGCGGTGCATCACATTAAATGAACCACCTATTTAGACCCCACAATGTGACATTCTAGCATGTTTGTTTTTGCTGCTGTCTAATTACTTACATGTATTTAGTCTTTGCGCTGGATTCCACCTATACAGCAGATCAGGTGCACGTACAGTAGAAAGAGGCCCTATTATACCCAATCAAGCGCACAATAAGAGGGAAAAGGCCTCTGACCTTAATGAAAGTCCAGCGTCTACAGACAAGAGCTGGGACTCCAGATAAGTGCAGAAATATTACTTCCTTTATGTGCAAAATTTACACTTTTAACTGGAAAACTTTTTTAACCTATTTGTTGGAAGAAAGGTTTCAGGAAATAAACTTTGACTGTATCTGCAAAGAAAACACCAGTACCTGATCTCACAGCTGATAAGAAAAGGCAGGTGTTAGATGTTCACATTGCTCAATTTTACAAGTCAGTAATCAGTCGTGTGTTAAACCCACCCACCTTTATTACAGTTACAACCTCATTTCCAGAGGAGCTGGCACACAACATAATGCAATAGTTTTCAAATAATTTTCAGCAAATATTTTACTGAAAATAATGCAAATGTAATGTTTTTATGAGTTTATCACCTGGATCCATTCACTGTAGGTGCTGCCATGCTGTAAGTGTGGTGCAGGAACTGTTTCAGGACATCAGCGACTGCGAGAAAGCAGTTATCACCCTGACTGTCAGACATGAGAGCAAACTCTCTCGTTACTCTCTGCAAAAACAAAAAATCTTTTTATTTAAATTTTTTTTTAAAAATATTCTATTGAGGCATAAAAATGGCACCATCTTCTTAATTCTAATCTCATGAAAATATAAAGTCATAGTTTGATTCCAGGTGACGTGACTTCACTTTTTCCTGAGGATCGCTGCACTGAACCATTCCAGGAAATTTCCCGCCATAAAAATATTCAGTTTTAGTGCTATCAGCAGTTAGCATAGCAGCTGTGGACGGCTTTGTAACGGGCAGAGACATCAGAACGCACGTTTTCCAAGAAATGTTTTTCTGCCAATGTCTCATTTCCTCCTAAAGGTCACACTACCTGCACAACTATTCCTGGAAATTTTCTATTAAGCTAAAGGAACACTTTTTAATCAGTTAAGCTTCTGGGATATTGATCTGGTCAGGTAAACAGCAGAGAGGGTTGTTAATCAGCTGCTCTGATGTTAATGAAATTAACAGCAGGTGCACTAAAGGGGCAACAATGAGACAACCACCGAGACACATTTTTCCCGCCTCGTCTTTTCTGACTGTTTTTTTTTTTCACTAGTTTTGCATTTGGCTAGGATCAGTGTCACTGTTGGTAGCATGAGGTGATACCTGGACCCTACAGAGGCTGCACAGGTAGTCCAGCTCCTCCAGGATGGCACATCAATATGTGCCATTGCCAGAAGGTTTGCGCTGTCTCAGCATAGTCTCAAAAACATGGAGCATGGGCTCTCTGCTCACTGCTCAGCACCGTGGAGCCCGATTGGCATTTATCATATAATACCAGAATTGTCAGGTCCACCACTGATGCCCTGTGCTTTTCACAGATGAGAGCAGGTTCACCCTGAGTACAAGTGACAGATATAAAAGGAGAACGTTATGTTGTCTGTAACATCATTCAGCGTGATCGGTTTGATTGCGGGTCAGTGGTGGTGTGAGGAGGCGTATCCATGGTAGGATGCACAGACCTCTACAGGCTAGGCAAAAACACCCTGACTGCCATCAGGTACCAGGATCAAATCCTTGGACCCACTGTAAGACCCTACACTGGTGCAGTGGGTCCTGGGTTCCTCCTGGTGTACCTGGTGTTTTTATCTTCTGTGTTAAGAGTTTGCTTGCAATGAAATGAGCTACATGAATCAAATTGGCTCAACTTTATAATCCCTCATCATATTGAGCCAATAAAACTGACAACTAAAGCTTATGGTTTGATGACCCAGGGCGATCAGTTAACACAAAAGGGAGCGGTGCTGAAACTGGGACCATCTGTCAAACGCGGAGATCGTGAAAGGAAACAACAGACGATTCTCCGGTAGTCAAGGCACCTGACCGGGAAGGGAACTGAAAGATGCTGATCTAAAAGTGCATCCCCAGTCATGAGATACTTCAAGGTCACAGTCTTGCATAAAAAACAGGTACTGACCAAGAAAAGCAGTGACCATGTCAGTTCTGCAAGCTTTACATTGTTAAAATCATAACTCGTGACCCGCTGTGAAAGCAGAAGGTGTTGATCTCAAGCTTGTACAACACAAGTTACATATCGCCCCCTTCTTAAAAGAATGGCCAGTCATTTTTAACTAAAGTTTTATTTTTTCCTAAATCATATTTTCAAGTTTAATGACCAGAGATCCATGGAAAAGAAGATTTGTGAGCTTTAATTAATTCGAGAAAAAGCAGAAAGATGGCCTCATTTCTAAAAAAAAAAAAAAAA
>VUQK01034763.1:26605-45876 GCA_015106715.1 Bujurquina vittata | reverse complement strand
TATTATTTGAGACTTTTGGGATGTTTATTATAAGCATCCACAACTGTAACAGCATACACATAACAAAAAATCTTTACATTTTGGTATTAATATACCTTTGTGCTGGTGTAAACATGACTAAATTGCAGTTGTGTGGTCGGTGTTGGGTGGTGGTCGGAGGGGCCGTAGGCACGGATTGGCTGCCACGCTTCCGTCAGACTGCCCCAGGGCAGCGGTGGCTACATTAGTAGCTTACCACCACCAAGTGTGATTGAGGTGTGAATGAATAGTGCACAAAACTGTAAAGCGTCTTTGAGTACTGTGAAAAGCGCTATATAAGTCGAAGGCATTATTATTATTATTATTATTATTATTATTATTATTATTATTATTATTATTATTATTATTATTATTATTATTATTATTATTATTAAATTAGTCCTTGATTGCTTTGTTCTTATCCAGATACTGCCTCAACAAAGCAGGGCTGAATTCTTCTAAAAAGGTTCTTCTTTGCCTTGGAAAATACTTCGTAAACATGAACTTCTGCCCCATTCTACCTGCCCTGGTTTCTCTCATCCTCCACTTCAGCGAGGATGAAGCTGAATGTTTCTACAGTGTGTCCCAACTTATCTGCTACAATGATCCCAACAAGCGTTATATTGACCAGACCTTCGTCACCTACCGTGCTTCCTGTATGACCTTTGGAGACCTCGCTAACAAGTGCTGCAGAGGCATACGCAAGCTGATTGCCAGCTCTCACCAGAACCTGTTTGAGTTTTACTCTGACTGGATCATGTGGATATTTGCTGAACTTCCGTTCACGTATGCCATTAGAGTTCTAGATGTCTACCTACTGGAAGGCTATAAGGTCCTCTACAGGTTTGTTGATGCTGCTGCATTTAAACTTGTAAACAAAAATCCTAAATATGTGATTTCTTGTGGCATAGCCAATATTTTGAAGGAAAAAACAAAGACAAACAAACAAAAACATGATGACAAAACAATGCAATTGATGTGTTTCACAATCATTCTTTGTAGGGTTGCTCTGGCTTTGCTTGACCTCTATAAAGTATCTGTGTCGTCTCGAGTGGCAGATGTGGAAGACTTCAGAACAGATATGAAAAGATTTGTGCAGAATGTAGCTCGCCACTGCACAGCTGAGAAGCTCCTGGAAAGAGCCTTCACAATTACAATACCCATAAGGAGAGAGCTTAACCTACTGTTCAGTGCCAATAAAGAGTCCCTCTTACTAAAAGGTGTCAGCATAGATGAGAAGAGGTGGGTTAAAACTGACATTTTCATAGACCAAACCAGACCAGACTGGCATATTTGTGTGTAATAAATTATTAACGTCCACAGTATTGGTAGTTTTAAATGTTCCATTTCAGCTCATTTGAACCCTGTTTTCATACATATTCCCAAAAGGACATCAGTTGAGACAGTGGATTTCAACAACTTCCGTTCCAGTGTTGTAACAGGGACTGAGATGAGAGTCATCTGGGCCTGGATACCTGAGCGCTTTGCCCTTTTCAGTCCTTTCAGGTTGTTCAGCACTGCCGAGCATGAAAGAACTCTTGCTTCGTAAGTAACCTTTGTTCAGCACTTCGCTCCCCACTTGGCAACTACCTGAAAAAACAGGCACGAATTATGCAGTGAAATATGTACATCATATACAGTAGTAATACCTTTTAGAGTGTTTGCTTTGTATTGACTCAATATCTGCTGAACTTCATGCCCCCTGCAGTGGAAAAATGGATTTTCAGGTTTTGCATCTGTCAGCAGTAGCATGCAGTTGTGTTTTCACTGTCAACATTTAGTGACAAACACTTTAGCTTTTTTTTCTCTTTTTTAAACAGTGCCATAACCTCTCCCTGATATCAAATGAAATTTGAATTAAACAGGCAATAGCTCTTGAGGGACAATTGTGTGCTAATTTGACATGAAAATATTCTTACCAAACTGCTAAAATAAGAGCAACAGGTGGTTAAAATTTTTTTTAATCTCATATAGATTCTATTCACATGTGGAGGGACATGAACCAGCTGTCTTGATGATCAAAACTGTGGATGAAGAGGTAAAATAATAAATATTGGGATATATCTGATCTAATTTGGTTTCTATATTTGGCATTTTAAATGGACCTCAGACTTGAAGCTAGTACGTCTTAATGTCTATGATGATGAGATTTAATTGATGCAACAGCTTTTGTGTACCACTAAAATGATGGGAAATTGCCTCTCTTAGGTGTTTGGTGCCTTCCTGTCAACAGATGTAACAGAAAGAAGAAAGCATGACTCAGATGAACTTGCATACTTTGGAACTGGGGAGTGTTTTGTTTTTACAGTGAGCGTTCCTCTTGTTGAATTCACCTTACATTATATTTAGGTTTGCTGTCTATGGCTTTGTTTATGTTACTGCACTACAATGCCTCTGACACTCCATCAAACAAGACCTGTGATTACTGTTTCAGCTCCGTCCCACCATGGAGCTCTACCAGAGAGCTATGGTCAATATTATGACTCGAAGAGCTTCTCCTGAGCAAATTCGAGACAGCATTAGTGCCTCCCCTCAGGCGTCAACTGATGGCAACATCCCCTCCAGCACAAGTCTGACCTGTCCTGCTCAGACGCTACAAAATCCCAGCTATCTGATGGTTACTGCACTAATAGAGGAACCCATGTCTGCCAAAGCACCCAAGAGGCCAAAGGAGCAAGAGGCTTCCAAGTTCATAGCAGGCAACGACAATCAGCTTATTATTGGTGCGTTGGTTAAACATTATAAGAAAATAAATATACAATAGACGGGCCTTTAAAAGCACTTTTAATATATTAGGTGACAGAGAAACTGCAAGTATGCCATGCTCATACACGTGTCCTCTTTCAGGTGGTGATGGGGGCCATGCTCTGTGCTTGCAAAAAGACCTGCAAGAGGGACACACTGAGCCGTGTCAAACATTTAAGAGCATTGCACTCTGCAAGAGAAACTTCAAGATCCAGTCTCTGGAAGTGTGGGGCATCCAGAACTCCATTTCCATTTCTCATTGTTTCCTTTCTAAGTGAAATAGAGAGAACCGCACTGTGACTGTTTTTGGTGAACATTGAACCAGTTTTTCTTCATAGAATTTCAGTGATTTTGATTATTATGGAGATTACAAATGTTTGCATTTTTTGTGAAATGCTAAGTTATATATTTGTAAATTAGCTGAGTGAGATTTTACTTTGTTACTCAAAGTTTATTTATATAGATTTAGGTCACATGCAACATCTTAGCGAACTCTACCCACATAAACAAAGGTTCTAATCTCAGGCCAGTTCTGTAAGAACAGAAGGACGTTCTTTATGGTTCATACAGCGCACACAAATGCCAGTGATAGATCTAGGAGAACCAGCTTTATGATACTATGATATTATCAGTAATATAAATATATGTATATTTATTAAATTCAGTAAAAGATAATATTTGTAATATTTGTGATGGGTTCACTGTGTCCACTTTGTAGTGTCTTCTGCACCTGTTATCATTTAGCTTCTACAACTTGTTTTGTATTGTTTGACAGTTTCTTATTCATTTCTCCCTACTTGGGAATTTGTCATACCACCTGTGGATGTACACATACAAAGGACAGTAAAAGGAAAATCCAGTCATGCACTTGTTCAATATATAGCACAGAGGAACTAGAAGAAGCAGTAGGGTTGTAATGTTTACAGATGGTTTCAAAAGATGCGGGGTCTGGGCACACCGGTGTGGCAGTCTTTGTCCCATGGCTTGGAGTTACTATTAACAAGAGGGCAACAGATTGTTTGTCATTATACACAGTAGAGCTGGTGACCATAATGCTGTGTCTACAGTGGGCAGGGAAAAAAAAGATATATTTATTGCATCCGATAGTTTGTCAGCACTAAAGAGTATTGCATCCGGGAATGCATGCAGATTAGATGTTATACATGAAATATATTATAGTTTGCAAAGATTGTGTAATAGGGGTGTGAACGTTGGGTTTCTTTGGGTTCCGGCACATGTGGGTGTGGAAGGAAATGAGGATGTGCAGATACTGGCAAAACAGTAAATGAAGTTGCAATCAGTTGATTTACAGATAACATTAAGCAATACTGAAGTTAAGAACATTATTAATAGTCAAATTCAAAGAATATGGCAGGAGCACTGGGACATCAGCGATACAGGAACAGGAAGGCATCTCTGTAAAACAGTTTAACAAATAATGTACTTCAATTAAACTATTTTTAAGTATTCCCCTTCCCACAAAATCACCCCCTGTTGTAGTTACACAAGCACACTCAACACAACACACCATTCATCCATCTTTATTTGTAAATTGCATGATATTCGGTCATAATGTGTGGACCTTAAAGAATGCAAAGATGCTTCAGAACAAAAGGTATTTTCTGCAAAAAAACAAAGCTTCTGTGTGCGCGTAATGCACCTCTAATAAAGCTGGCTGGCCAACCACCATAAAAACCACAAGAAGAAGAGGGCCAAGGTTTTGAAATTACGTGAGGACTTGAAGGCTACATGCAAAGGGACAGCGCAGTAGCCCCATATAGCTGCGGCTTGTTTAGCAATCTGCTGTGACTGGCTGTCCTTTCATGCGAGGAAGCTTTTCCTTAAAACTCTGTGGACAGGAGATGTGACGAGCTGTCTGTTTTACTGATTATTAGAGAGGTGAGAATGAATTTTATATGCGCCTCCGAGGCTTGTACGGCGTAGTTAGTGGACACTCAGCAGCGTTAGCATTAGCAAAAGTAGCTAGCAAACGCTGTGTAAGTGTGCCTGTTAGGTTTGTGTGTGCACGCAAGTAACACTTCGTTAATGCTAGCCTTTTTGGAGAACCCCTTACCGGTAATCGTTAACCATGCCGCTGTGGTTTTCTCTGTAAGCTCGCCACTTAAACATCTCAGCTAATCTGTGCAAAAGTAGTTTTCATATAGATAAATAAACAACATATGAGCTGACAAACCCACTTTGAATGTCACATGCAGACTTTGACGCACACATTTTCAGTGTTAAGTGCTGTATGCCTTCCAGCCTCCTGAGACAGACCAAGGTGTGCATGCAGTTCGATCCTCCAAATGGCTTTTGTGATAGTACGGCGGAGTGCTTTACCCAACTTTATGCATGCTGTTTATCTTTAAAATTTTAGAGGTGGTGGGAATGTCCCTGGGTAGTTTGTCATTTATTACTAACTGTATACAAGATAAAATAGTACATTTTAATGTCCTGTATGAAACTGAAGACATTTCAAACATAATCTATATAGCCCTGAAAAAGACTATAAGAGAGTCTTGTTGAGATCATTTTATTTTAATCTATTTAACAATACCAACTCTGGGCACTGAGACAGAAATGTGCTAAACTGCAATTTATGATGCTGTATGGTTATTAAACAGATACACCGACACATCACATTTATAAATCAACAAGGGCAGCAGAAGTAGATATTAATTTGCTAATAAACTAACATTTGTGTGGGGGCTAAAAAGGAAACAAAAACATTTCACCACAGAAATGTCGGCCACTTTGTGAGGTATAGTGTTCAGATGCTCATTAATGGCAGCTCCATGCATTCAGGCATCATTACATGGCAAACATGATCTGTTGAAGTTCAAACTGAGCATCAGAATATGAAAGAAGTCACTTTGAAGCCCATTGTTGATGCCAGACTAGCTTGTCTGAGTATTTCAGCCACTACGGATCTACTGGGATTTTTCTGCACAACCATCTCTAGGGTTTAATGAAAAAAGGTCTGAAAAAGATAAAATATCCACTGAGCAGCAGCTCTCTGGGTAAAAATACCTTGTTGATGCCAGTGTTCTGAGGAGAATGGATCAGACTACTTTAAGCTTATGGAAAGGAAAAAGCAATGACCTCTCGCTACAACCAAGGTATGCAAAGGAGCATCTGTAAATGCACAAGTGAAAGCAGGTTACAGATAGACTACAGCAGCAGAAGACCACGTTGGATGTCACTCCTGTCATCCAAGAAGGAGGCTGCAATTCACACGGGCTCACTAAAATTGGACAATAAAATATTTGCCCGGTGTGATAAGTGTCAATTTTTGCTGCAACATTTGGATGGCAGGATCAGAATTTGGTGTAAACAACATGAAACCAAGGAGTCAGCCAACCTTTTATCAGCGGTTCAGGCTGGTGTTGCCAAAGCCTACTTAAGCATTGTTGCTGACGATGCCCATCCCTTTATGACTACAATGTAGTCATCTTCTGATGGCTGCTTCCACCAGGATAATGTGCCATGTTACAAAGCTCATCAACTGCTTTCTTGAACATGAGTTCACTGTACTTAAATGGCCTCTATAATCACCAGATCATAATTCAGCAGAGCACCTTTGTGGAATGGGAGAGTTGCATCATGAATGTGCAGCCAAAAAATCTGCATCAACTGATGCCGTCATGTCAGTGTAGACCAAAATCTGCTTCCTTCACCTTGTTTAATCTGTGTTAACGAATAAAAGCAGTTCTGGCTACAAAATGGGGTTCAACTGGGTACAATCAAGGTGTACCTAATAAAGTTTCTGATCAGTGTAAATTTGAGGCGATCTAGTAACAGCATGTGTCTTGCATAGTTTGTCCACCAGAGGGCAGTGACAAATTGATTTTTCAACTAAAACTTTCCCCAAAACTTTAAACCAACTAGTTAGTAATTGGCCACATAAGCAAGTAATGGCTAGTTAGTCATTAAGAACCAAGTAAATATAATGGATTTTTTTTTTTGGGGGGGGGGCTTATGCTTTTACGTTTGTCTAATTGTTGACACTTTTTTCACAATCTCAGACACAATTAGAAATTTCCAGTGTAGATCAGCTAAACACAACATTCCCACCACTTGACAGCAGATTATCTGAAACAGCTCTCCATTAATGCCGCTACACCAATTTTATCAAGACTTATTGACAGCCCCAAATGTGTTTATAGTCATAGCTTTGGTTTGCTATTTATAAAGTTCATCAGATTTGTTTGAATTTTGCTGGATGTGTGTTACTAGTCCTGCTGGTCTCCGATATTAGCTACAGTACTATTTTTCATTCTGAAAGCTCTAGTAGTAAATCAGTAAATCTTCAATACATGATGTCAGGTACCTGTTCCTTAAGTGTTTATGTGTACATCAACAGGCTGCAGCAATGGGCCCAGACACCACACCAGTCCCTAAAACAGAACCCCCAGAGGAAAGTATGTATTAATGGTTGTTTGTGTCTGTGTGTGTTTTGTTTTTGTTTTTCTCTGCCTTCTGATCAATACTTGTGTAATAAATCAGTTAACTTTTAGTTATAATTAGCCTGGTTCCTTATGCAGGTCACACGTGAAGTTGAGGAATCTAATGCATACAGAACAGAGGAGAAATAATCCTCCTGAAATGTGGATTTGTGTGTATATGTGATAACATTTGATTAAAATGTTTTGCTCACCGAGATTTGTTCATCAGTTCATCTAATAACATAAATGTTTTTTTTAATGTGATTGCTCCTCAGGTCCAGATATAGTGGTGGTCAAGGTAATCTCAGAATCAGATTCCAGTGATGCTTCAGTCGTCTCCGAGCCAGAATACTCCAACGAGAGCAAGAGAGCAAAGAGCAACGTATCAGACAAGTGTTACCCGTGCTCTCTCTGTGGCAAGATATTTGACAGACCATCAAAGCTAGAGAGGCATAAACCTGTACACACGAGGAAGCCCAAGACTCTTCATCAGTGTCAGCATTGTGATAAGAGCTTCACACAACAAGAGAAGCTCATCCGACATGAGAATTGCCACAATAGGACCAACCAGCATCCCTGTCCTGACTGCGGGAAAGTGTTCAATAGACCCTCAAGATTAGAGAGGCATAAACGCACACACGCAAAGAAACCCAAGGTACCTCATCAGTGTTCATTCTGCATGAAGACATTCAGTAAACTTAACAAACTCATTCGTCACAAGCGAATGCACACTGGGGAGAGGCCTTTCACCTGCTCGGTCTGCGGTAAGGGATTCTCTGAGTCAGGCCATTGCAAAGCACATGAAAAGACACATGAGGAGCAGCCAGAAAAACCCCACTCTTGTGCTGACTGTAAGATGTGTTTCTTCAAGGCCTCGGAGCTCCGTAGGCACTTGCGTTCCCACACTGGAGAGAAACCTTTCAAATGTACCTTGTGTGTGAGCTGCTTCTCTCGCTCTGAGGGACTGAAGAGGCACATGAGGAGCCACACGGGGGAAAGACCATACAAATGCATTATCTGTGGAAAGCGATTTTATTCTCGACAGGATTTAAATATTCACGGACTGACCCACACAGGGGAGAAGCCGCATCTTTGCCCTGTGTGCGGTAAAGGTTTCTCACAGCTGGGTAACATGAAAGAGCATGAACAAAATGTTCATATTAAGACAGAAAAATATATTTGTAGCGAATGTGGAGCGACCTTCACACGGTACAAGTCACTATCAAAGCATCAGCGGACACATACTGGAGAAAGACCCTATCTGTGTCTTACCTGTGGTCGTAGGTTTTCATGGAGCCATTCTCTTAGCAGACACCAGAGGACACACACACAGAGACAGATGTCTGGGGATGCGCCCAAAGAAATACTAAGTTTTGAGGCATCTTCTGAGAATCCCAGCAGCTGAACATAAAAGCACATTTCCTCTTCCTTTAGATTTGCTGAAGAGAGAGAGAGACAAGCTCATTTAGACTGGATTGACAAGTTATCTTCTTTTTTTGGAATGATTCACCTTTCTGCTTGCATTGCTGATTGTCCTCTAAATAGCTTCTTTAAAATTTTAATTATCTTAGGGTGCCAGATCAAAGCTAGATGGTGCTTTTTTTTAAAGTCTCCGTTACCTTGAATATGGTGGGAGTTCAAATTTGGAGTTTGCCTAGAATATGTGCTATTAAATCTTAACTGCTCAGTGTAGGCCTGCTTTGTTCACAGTTCACTTTTACGACATGGTGTTGGCAGTAATTGTACTTTCCCAACATAATAAGTGCCCAAAATGCAGTATTTCTACTTACAGCCAATTACAATGATGATTTTTTTTCAATAGTTAAGCCTTTACAAAATGGTTATTCTATGCCAGCAAAGAGTTGAAAATGTAAAAATATAAATTAATGAATTAATTAATTAATTAAAAGTGCAGTGATGTCACAGTGGCCAGAGGTGCAGCAGAATATTTCAGCTGGTACAGGTTGTGTAAAGTTAAATTGAACAAAGAAAACTTTTTTGTTTTTTCTATCAGTATTATTTTACATGATCCAGTGATTTTACGTTGTACATGCATGAGCGTTTACTGTCATTAAAGACATTGTGCATTGTGATGTGCTTTGACTGACTTAGTAGCAATATGAGACAATAGGTGTTCAATGTTCTTGCAGAGATGTTCAGTAAATGTGCTAAATTTTATTTTATTATTGTTTATTATATTATGTACCAAATGCTTCTGCTGCGTGTTGTTGTGAAAGGAGAGGTTTTTTCGAGATTCCTGCATAATTTCAGAGTACAGTTAACATATTAATTAGTAGGTCAATCACTGTCGATAGTGCAGATGCAGTAAAATGTATCCTACAAATGCGTTAGTGGGATTTTTTTCCCGGTTATGCGATACAGCAGTTCACGTTTTTTGTGTGCACCACTTTCTTATTTTAAATGAGGAAATTCCGCACGTCACGTGAATGCAGCACAGACGCGTCACTCAGACAGTGCAGGAGGGGGAGTCTGATTGCTGTTGCTAGGCGACTGTTTGTTTTCCCGCGGAACTCCTAGTAGGTATTTTTGTAGTAATATTTGATGAAAGTACAGTAGAGTTAGCCTGATGATGGATCTTGAAACGGAGAATAAACCTCCGCTCGAACTGGAGGCTGTTATTGGCTTCAACGGTAAGTTTTGTTTGTTGTGTTTTTGCAGTCGTCTGCCACAACAGGTCAAATCTCCGACCAGCGCATTAAACACAATAATTTAAATAGGTATTACAATCACTACATGATAGTCTAGCAAAAACTGTCCAAGCTAACCTGTTTGTAGCTGCTGCTAATACTCTCAAACCGGGTTTCTGATCAAATAGAGGTGTCTTTTATTACGTGATTTTTTTTTTGCTGTAATGGGGTGGGGGTGGGGGGTCTTCCTGGACAGCTTCTTTTTAAACTTTTTTTATTCTGTCAAGTCTCGTTATAAACGTTAAAAACCTCGTCGAGGTTAATGTGTCAGAACAGTGATGGCACATATGGACATCAATTTAAAGTATATGGACGTGCCATGTTATGTTTCAACCTAAAACTGTTAAAGTTTCATCAAGTTTTCTTGATCAGAAAGTAGTTTAATAACGTAAGGAAAATGTCCATTGTCAAAGCGACAGTCCACGGCGGCCAATGCAATCAACAAATGAAAAAAATTCAGTTTAGACAAAATTAAACTATTCTGTTTGTTATAAAGCGTTTTCTCCGCGCTCACATTTTCTGTTTGCCATACTTCTTCCTCTCTTTGCTGAAAAATTCATTCAAATATTGATTCAAGTCAGAGGAAAAAAAATGCTAACTTTTCTGAGTGTACTGCACTTTGAGATCACAGCTGCTGTGGCAGAGAAGCCCAACTCTGGGCTTAAATGATTAAGAAATAAATGTGTAAAATTACAGGAAAAGGTTTGGTAGCGTATTGCCCAGACTGTCCTGTAATGATACTTTTTTTTTAATTCATAGAAAATATTATTTTTTTCCTACTGTAGTTCCACTGCTAAAAAAATTAACTTTCTATAGTACTATTACTTTGGTGTAGCATGAATGACCACAGGTGAGGTCTTTATCAGTAGGAAAAGCTGTAAAACCTAAGAAAATACAGTTAAAAGTCCCTCCTTGTTCCAAAACTGTCCGGTGGGCTGAAATCTGACATCCCCACCCCTGATGTATACCTTTCCTGTTAAGACTGTGTGTTGAACATGTGTACATGACAGAATACACATTCCCAGTATTATCTGCCTGCCTAGCTTTTAAAACAACAATCTGCCGTCATCCTTGCCATGTGATCTCACAGCTTTGTTTGTTTTTTTTGTTTTTTTAATATGCTCGGTTTTATTTCACCAGGACATGTTTTTTCCGGCCTAAAAGCCCATCCGGACAACGAGCACCTGATCTATCCCCTTGGATGCACAGTCATTCTGAAGAGCATTAGAGATGGCAAACAGAAGTTCTTACATGGTCATACCAACAATGTATCCTGCATTTCAGTGTCCAGAAGTGGACTGTATATTGCCTCTGGACAGGTCAACTTCATGGGCTTTAAGGTAACTCTAGTTAGGATATCTGCAACTAATTGGAATTACCATCACCAGTTACTTAATTAAATAGTTTCCTGGTTATTGTTGTTTTAAAACAAATGTTTAAAGAATAAGTTACAACATTTTGCTTTAATATGTTCCAGGCTTCAATAATTATCTGGGACTATGCAAAAAAAACACTCTATGCACAGCTGGCGCTCCACAAGTCAAAGGTAGAGGCATTGGCCTTCTCACCTAATGACAAGTACCTGGTCTCCCTTGGGGGTCAAGATGATAGCAGGTAAGCATTATGATTGAATGATGTAGTTGGGTGCAAACAGATAAATAAGATTGCAGAATGGAAGTACACATTGCCTTGCACGGTAGTTGTCAAGCTATTAAGGCAGCGCACTATACTTAAATGACACAATCATGCCACATTTGCTTTACTGTTTGACAAGCCAGGCACAAGCCTCTCGTGCAACAATGACTGCAGCTCATTCATCCGACTGTCCGCTAAGAGCTACCAGACACCGTGACGCACATTGTTTTTTTAAAAGTGATTAAAAATCATGGTTAGAAGACAAGAACTGGGTTTTTATGAAGCTTTGTTATACGTGCTTGGTTTGTTGTTCCTGTTTTAATTTTTTTTCATGTGTCCTGTATGTGAATTGGCCAGCTGTCTAAACTAGGACATTTAGAGAAATGTGTGTTAAGGTGCACCACCCATGAATACACACACTATGGCCTTTAATTAGCTTTATCTGCTCAAAAAGGGACACATCCATTTCTAGATGGCCTACCTAATGTATTTACGCATAATCTATTTGTTGAGTATGAGGTTTTTTCTGCTTGTTCACAGTATAGTTGTGTGGAATATTGAGACTAAGCAGGCCATCTGTGGGAGCCCAGCTTCAGCTCAAAGTGCTGGTCACTGTCACACTTTGCAATACTCAAACACGAATGACAACATTTTTGTTTCAGCAGGGAGGTGAGTGAATGGTGTTTACATTCAAGCTAGATTTTTACTTCCTATTTGTGTGTTATGAGCGAATTAGATTTGTTTTCACTTGCTTATAAAATGACAAGACATCTAGGTATTGCTTTTTTTCTGCATAACTGGCGTCACATTATGTGTTACCATGCTCCCTTTTTGAGTGTTATTCCATAGAAGTGTTTTAATATCAGTGGTCTTCTTTGGGTAGTGGAACATTGAGAGTTTGGGAGCTGGACCTCCCCAACAGAAAAATCAGGCCCATAGAGTGTAAGCCAGGCAAGCTCAAGAGGACTGTGAAATGCTTACAGGTATGGAGTGATATGCAAATTGTCTATTGCTAAATATCAATAAAACACTAACCTTACAGCTGCAGAAGTACCATAGGGGAAAGAACAGTAAATTCATCAACTGTATCATTTTAATTGTCCAAACTGATACCACACCAGATAAGGTGAAGCAAGGCAGTGTTGCTCATGTTGCATCATTTTTGTCACTGTGCAGATTTCAGAGGATGATCAGTTCATTTACGGTGGCACTACGAGTGGCGACATAATGAAAGTCAGCCTCAAGACAGGGTTTGTGAATGACTGTGGACCAGTTAAAACAAAATACAGCGCGGTGAGTCATCACAGCAGGAGTCATTACATTCCTAATCGGGTACTGTGAAGGGCATTCAGCCACTGCTTAGTCATGTCCTATCCTCATGGTCCTTGTGCAAGGAATAGCCATAGCTTGTGTCATATAGTTCAAAATTTCTTAGGTCTTCCGATAGTATGATAGATCTAGGAATTAAAAAATGTTATTTATTCAGGTGTGCATAACAATGTAATGAAAGTTCCAGTTTTTTCTTGTCTTTGCAGGGTGTCAATGTCATAAACATACTGAATTCTGGGGATCTACTTGTAGGCTCTGGCTCTGGCACCCTCACTTTGTGTTCTGGGACTAACTTCAAAACTCTTAAGTGAGTCCTGCAACTGAAATATTCCTCTATAAAATATCAATGGCATGCAACATTTCTAGCTTTGTATTCTCTATATTTTGGGCATTCAGAATATATTTTTCCTTCATCCCACATTAGGAAAGTCCATCTGGAAAAGGGGGTGACCTCCATTGCTGTAATAGGAGATGCACAGCAGTTTTTTGTTGGCACAGATGCTGCTGAGATATACTGCGTCAGTCATGAGAACTTTGAAGCTGAACTCATGTCCACCAACCCTAGTAATGCTGTCAAGGACGTAGCCATCCTATTGTAAGTGTCAGAAAAGAGAAGTTAAACAGTGCTGAGAAGTTAAAAAATAAACAAACTTTGTCTTCAAAGTAAATAAGACAGGAGACCTGATTAGAATAACAATCAGCTGCCTAATCTGTGTTGTAAATGTATTGCCCTGTCCCACATTTAAAATTTTTTCTCACATTTTTCAAAAACGCCTGCCCAACTACAAAAACACTTCCCCATTTGGCCAAATATAGGTCAATGCTTCCCCAGTGTTGGCCTGTATTTTCAATTTAGATAAAAATATGCAGACCTCTTGGCCTCCCTATCTGTTTCACCATACCCCTCACAAATACACATTTTCTCTTGTACCCGAAGGATCAGAAATACAAGAAAGAAGTGGTGTATTTTGTGTCAAATGCAGTAAACCAAAATCAAAATGCTTAAACTTTGCTGAAATCACTATTATCTGATAACACTTCACTTCTTTTACCTCTTGTACTCACTAGAGGGTGGCATATGCATGCCACATGCCTGGTATTGGCTTTAAATATGTGTCTAAGACCTAAGTAAAATATTGCTTCCAGTTTATTGTGTACATAATTATATTAACAACCTATACTCATACA
This sequence comes from Bujurquina vittata, assembly GCA_015106715.1. Lineage (NCBI taxonomy): Eukaryota > Metazoa > Chordata > Actinopteri > Cichliformes > Cichlidae > Bujurquina > Bujurquina vittata. The sequence goes on along the minus strand of VUQK01034763.1, from coordinate 31,808 downwards.
AATATAATTAGAGATTTCTGTTTTTATCTTTTTGGCAGTGGAACATCTGAATTATTTGCAACCTGCTCAGGTGAAGATATCAGAGTGTGGTACATGGGCAGGTGTGAAGAGGTGGTGCGCATCACTGTACCCAACTTGATCTGCAATTCCCTGGACTTCATGTTTGATGGCCATAGCATCATCAGTGGTAGGAATCAGAGAGCGATGTCTCCAAGAAGTAGCAAGGAGTTGGACTTTATCATTAGAAGGAATTTTCTGTTTTGAAGCTTTCAGTGGGGGCTAATTGAGCCTTCCCAGTTACAGTAGTGCAGAAATCTGAAAATGTTTTTTTTTCTTAAGTTAATCACTTACGTTAAAGTTTTACTGTTTCATGTGCATAATCAGATAAATCTCTCCAAACTGTCACTGTCTTCTAGCTTGGAATGATGGTAACATTCGTGTGTTTGGACCGGAAAGTGGCAAGCTCATGCTCACCATTGACAATGCGCACAGAATGAGTGTAACAGCCATTTCTGGCACCAGGGACTGCAAGAGGATTGTCAGCGGAGGGGCAGACGGACAGGTTAGTATGCATAATATTGATAAAACTATAATTTGTTCAATAGGTCATGTAAAATTCAGCTAATCACTTGAATGAAATCTATCATAGTGTTACATTTCAGAATTATTGAACCCTTTTGTTCTTCCAGCATATAAACAGCAGATTGCACAATGTGTTATTTTCAGGACACATTTTTACATTCAGCTACGTGCTGAATGAATAAATTCATTCAGAGTGTTTAAGTTTTCTTAGATGACTTGTGAGTGAACTAATGTCGTTATTAAGATGGTTACCTACAATACTGTGCAAAAGTCTTGAGTCACCCATCGTATTTTAAAATATTTTGCTTACAAGGAGCCAGATTTTCCTGTAAGTTTTAAAGTAATCAAGTGACAGTTCTCCAAGCTTTTCCACTCATTTTCAGTCAGGTCCTTGTATCAGACCATTTTCAGAGAATTTTTTTTTCCCCCATGGGCAGCACGGTGATGCGGTGGTTAGCGCTGTTGCCTCAAAAGGTCTTGGGTTCCAATCCACCATCTAGCCAGGTGACAAGTCTTATGGAGTGATGAATCGAAATTTGAAATTTCTGGTTCAAGTCCTCGTCAGTATGCATGAGGGTGGTCAGGAGAGTGAGACAGCAGTGAGTGTCTACAGACATCTGTAGAACACGGTGGAGGCTCTGTCATGGTTAAGGGCTGCATTTCAGCCAGTGGTTATGGGAATCTTGCCCAAATTGATGGAAGTGTACAATCAGTTTTTAATTCACTATGCAATACCAACTGGAAAGTGTCTGCAACAGCTTAATTTTCTAGCATGACAATAATCCCAAATACACTGACAGTGCAGTCAAAGCAAACCTGGACAGAAAGAGGCTGAAAAAGGAACACTTTCAGTCATGGATGGTTTCCCCAGAGCTCGAACCTCAACATTATTGAAGCAGTGTGGGGTCATCTTAATAGAGAATGCAAAAATAGACAGCTAACATTCAAAGAGGAGCTTTGAATGTTCTTCAAGAAGACTGGAGAACTAATAAATTACAAGAAAGCTGCCTCAGAGAGTTCAGGCTGTGTTGAAGAATAAAGTACCAAATATTGACTTTCATACTTGTTAAAATTGTACAAATTCTGTTTTTCTCTTATATCTAGTGTATTTATATGCATGTCTGTATGTTTTAATAAAATCCCTACACATATTTTCCATTTTCCCAGGAAAATTTTAAAGAAATATGGGGTGGCTCAACACTTTTGCGCAGTACTGTATATCACAAACAAGAATTATGAAATGGATAATGGCTATCCTGCTTGATAATTATGCTTAAGTTACACCCCATATCCTGCCTTAGCTGTTTCCAGACTTTCCTAAAAGAGTTTTTGTGCATTTCTGTTATCGATTTTGGAACGCTTACTCAATGTGAGGAAATTGATTTAAGGATAAGAATGTCTCCATCTCATGTTCAGTTGCAAAATTAGAATTGCTAAAAGCTGAGTTATCTGGCTGTTCAGTGCAAATATTGTAGGATTCTATCCATAATTATTGATTGTTGTAAGCATAATCTCAGATCGTAACACACATTTTTTCATGTTTATTTATCAAATGCATAAGTTTTCCTGTAAGAGATTTTGAGTTTGTGCTACCTGTCATAGGTGTGTGTTTGGGAGCTGAAACCACATAGCTATCGGTTGCTGGAGGCCATGAAGAAGCACAAAGCCACTGTTACTTGTCTTAAAATCAAGAGTGACAACAAAGAGTGTGTGTCTGCCAGCGCTGACGGTACCTGCATCATCTGGGACATAGAGTGAGTAGCTGATCTGCAGACCTTAACACCAAAAACAGGGGAGATTAGAAATGCACATCTCACACATAATGTGTAGGTGCGTGTGTGTGTCCGTGTGCCATGTTTATCATTATATTATTAGTATGAATGTAGTGTATGTAAAATGAAATGGCATAAATCACTGCAAAGCCACTTCACTATTGTCAAAATTGCAATTAATTATTTCTCAGTTTCATCCCAGAAAAATACTGAGAGCAAGTGAGCAAGTGAAGTGAAGAAAAGGGGCATTACTGAATGAGGTAATCACATCGTTCAGAGAAAACTACTGTACATAATTGGTAATAGGATGCATAGCCACCAGAGGCAAAGTGAGAGGAAAGAAGAATAGAGCTGTCTTCACGTCTGAGTTGTAATAAGAGAGAAAGGCTGAAATGCTTGTGTGGCTCATACAGTCAGATAAAAAGAACTCGAGTGCATTCTTTATCAGAAAGCTTAAAATCCTTTAATCTGTGAGCTTCTTCTGGGAGTAGAATAACCCACTGAAAACTGACTATGGTCATTTTTGTCCCCCACTGTCTGTCCTCTTCAATGAACGAATCTGTGGATTAAAGGCTTCTAGGCAGTACTCATCACAATTATCATGGATTCTCTTTTTAGTATGACTGCTAACAAGTTATTTTAAATGGATTAGTAGAAAAGTCTAAATTAAATTAGACTGACACCCTGTCCAGCCAGACGCAGTGGAGTCTACGCATAAGAGAAAACGTGTCTATTTTAGAGCGTTTGTATGTGAGTGCACAGCACACTTAGTTTTTCTTTTAAATGTGTATATTTATAGATTGTCTTGTGATGGCTGATTTTGGTATGTTTCTACTAAACAGCCACGGTCATGGTGTGAGAACACCTCCACATCATATGACTTTTATTTTTTTCCAAGACCATTGCAACACTCGTCAAACTCATCTTCCTGTCTCTTTTCTTGCCTCCTGGCTCTGCGTATCCTCTCACAGGCGATTTGTAATCCGTCAATTGATGATCGCCAACACACACTTCCGGTCTGTGTGCTATCATCCAGAGGAATTTCACATAATCACCTGTGGCACTGACAGAAAGGTGTGTGTTTTGGGATTAAGAACACTTTTTCTCATTACTAAATGCAATTCTTTATTTTTCTGAGCATTTTAGCACACATACATATACACACAGTTATACCCACATATACACATGCACACGCACACATATATGTATATACACGTATTTTGGATCTTTGCATTTATTATACATAATAATATACAATTACACATTGTATAATTGCTGCAGTTCACTTTTGTATGTGTTACCCTCACACCACTACACAGCCTTTGAAATATGGCAGTATAAGAGAACAAAGTATATGAAGTGATTTATGATTCAACGGATGCATTGCTTTACTCGCTTAAATGGTTCTTAAATGGTTTTAAAAAGACATGCTTGTAACATTAACTGGTGATTCTAAATTGGCCATAGGTAGAAACACAAGCACAAAATATTCCCTCTTGGCTCCGGCTGAAAGGGATTAAGAAAATTGATTTGTGAAACTTCAGGATAAAAATCTGATACTTACAGTAGCTATGAAGTGCTGATCGTGTACAGCTGCTTTGCTATTATTATTATTATTGTAAGATTAACCCCAGCTGAGCCTAAGGATTTTTTTTTTAGTAAACTGAAGCCACATCATTTAATTTAAAGCCATTGTTGAACAAATATATCTTCTAAACTTGCTGTTACCATAAAAAAACTGCCATTCCTCTTCAAAATTAATTGATTTACTACAAATGAATAAATAGAATACAATAAGGAATATTTACAGTAGTATTTCATCCATTTGTGTGTGTGAACACAGTTGAGGGTGTTTGTGTGCCCTCTAGCTGGTGTGACCTTTCTCCTCATCCTGGAAGCGAGAAATACACTCTTCTGTCTCTTTCGCTCTCACTCACCGTGTTTGCACAGTAGTGGAGAGCAGCTACCTACACCTGTTCACCTATTCTGTGCCACATCGTTAGCGTCATAACGAGTGGATGATGCTACGGTAATGCAGTGAAAGTCTGCCTTTACCCTCCCTGTGACAGTCACCGGCTTTAAGCCTTTCTCTGCCAGAGTATTATTTTGAACTTATCAGTCAGTCATAAATCACTGATCATCCAAAACTCCCCAGAATGTTTTGGTCTATGACTATATATGCATGTATTCATCAAGAGAAAGACCAGAAAATTAGATTTTATATGAAAACACTGATAGCTGGAATATTCTGTCAGTGGTTGGGATACTGTTAACAACTTTTCTGAGAGAAAATGTTGAGATGTTGCCAGTTCATCATCATCCTCATCATCACCATCATCATCATTCTCATCCTCATCATTTATTCCTTTGCTTTAAGAGCCGTCTACAGTGATGGAACTGGACTTTGTTTGCTCCTCTTTTAGCATCTCAGAGCGTAGCTTCCATCTTGTTGGTACCGGTGGTGATAAGAGTCATTACCTGTCTAATTCACTAGATTACCACAGCTGCTTTTCCATTGGCATTTGATTTTCTTCTCCTGCTGGGCTCAGGGCAGGCTCAAGACTGCACTGACTCGCTACACCATGACGGTGTACAAATCAGTATTCCTCAATATTCTGACATGTATTCTGAAAATTAATCAGAATCATAATGAAAATATTCCCAGCCAATTTCAGGAATTCAGTACACAGGGGCTTCGGGATGTAACTCCATATAACACCATTGTTTCTTCACATTCTGTTGATAGTGTAGCAAGGCCGTGTTTATTTTATTTGCTGCTCCGAAGAGCACCAAGTTGTCCGACAACGCCACCGGGGGTGTGTGTAAAACTCCCACCGGAATAATAAATT
>VUQK01034763.1:16142-26373 GCA_015106715.1 Bujurquina vittata | reverse complement strand
ATCAGAATCATAATGAAAATATTCCCAGCCAATTTCAGGAATTCAGTACACAGGGGCTTCGGGATGTAACTCCATATAACACCATTGTTTCTTCACATTCTGTTGATAGCATTAGTTCATTCTGGAAGGCTTTAAGCTCTTTTAATTTACAATGAGTTTACAACAAGTACCTTCAGGCTTTACCTTAAAAGTAATTTTTGTTGTTAGATGTATTTTTATCCATTCCCTGGTACTCAAAACTCAGCTGTTCTGCTTACAGGAGAGAAAAAAGTAGTGATTGTAATGATTTAAAAACACCCTGGGGATCCAAAGAGATTGGCACTCAACTGTCACAGTGTAGGGTCCTCATTATGCTATTAAAATCTCTTCTTAGTGAGAATGAGAGTGCTGCTCTAGTAAGATCAGCACCGAGTAGCACAGTGAAGACTTGCACAATCCTACACGTGTGCATGTCTGCAGATTAGCTTGGAACGCTTGTATTTTGTTTCTCGGTTCAGTATACAGTAATTAAGCCATTGTGCTGGCTGCTACTCACTGGTGCAAAAACACGCCCTTTAACTCTGCTATTTTTTTGTAATCATGATTAACTAAGCACTACCTATTTACATAAGGTTGGAAGTTCACCCTGGCAGAATGAAACACTTCTTTCCTTGATTGTGCAATTTATCCAAACCCCTTGAACCCGGCTACACACTGGACCCATATTGCTGCCGTCCCTGCGTGCTGAGAGGCGAGGACAAGTTGTGCTGATTAACACAGCGCTGTGGGTGTGCTTGAGCGAGCGGAGAGAGAGTGGGAAGGAGGTATTCAAAGAGAGCGAGAAAGAGGAGAGATAGAAGGGAGCGCTGTGGTGTTCGTGCCTTCCTGCGGATGTGCCTATGCCACCCAAGTGCCAGCCAGATCCACCATCTGCTCATCCCAGGACACAGGCACTCTGTCTGGTACAACAAACAGCAATGCTCTCTCTCTCCTCTCTGTACTCCAACCCTTCTTCACCTCCCAGCATGCCTCTATGAGTAAATTCACAGGAAGCAAACCAAACATAAGTGAGAAAAAAATGTGAAAAGAAAGACAGTGGCCAAAAGGGAAAAAAATAGATGGTGGTGTGGGGTCAGGGAGAGGTTGTATTAATGAGATGCTTTGTGAAGCAGGATGTTGATGGTAATGATGATAATGCATTTGTTTTAATGTGTAGCAAAGTATATGGTGCTTACTTCATTTTTGCATTGGGAAGGATAACAGAGGTTATAGCTGAAAGAAGGTGGCTTGCATTATTTCTGCTAAAAGGGAGGCATAGCCTTCATAGCCAACAATTAATTACTACTGCGGCTCAAAATAGCCTTAGGTAACTGTGAATCATTTCTATAAGCTAAAGCGTCTAACCTTCTATGTAGCCCAAGCAACTATACACTACTTTTAATCTGAGATTTGTCCTTATAAATGGAACAGTCCTAAGAGTATATTTTTCAGACCTGCTCTCACTTACTGAACGTAATTAATTTCCTGGTTGCCCGTGTCATGGCTGTGGGCCAGTTTCCCAGACTGAGGCTGAGGGATCGCAGATGGGCCAAGACAACTCACACAGGTGGAAGCCTCTAATAAGCTGCTGAAATGAGATGAGAAAGGTGGAAGAGGTCGTGACTGTGGCAGGGAGGAAGGGATGAAAAATGATCTAAGAGAGAAGAAGAAAGATAACATTGTTATAGTAACTTTTATCATACTTTATATTTATATGAAATATGAATAACCACATTTAAACAATATATTTTCACCACTGTAATCACAGAGTAATGGGAACACTTTGAGGCACTGATTTGTTTGAGAAGATAGCTCGCTAAATACGTTAGCAGCCAACACCGGTCTTCGCTGACAGACTGAGCGTGATTTGTTCAGATTTAAGCCTCACATTCTGCTTCGGCACAAAGTTGCATTAGAAAGATTTGAAAATAATTTAAAATGTTTGGTGATGTCTATGTTTTTCTAAATTATATTTTGCAATGTTATTTTGTGGAAATATTGATATGAGCAAGACATTCCATCTGAATAAGACGCTCGGAGGCAAAAGAATACACTACACTCATACATCCCCCGCAGAACTGATATCGTGGCTTGTCAGGGACGCGTATTTCTTTGACAATCCCTCCACATTTCTGAAACTAGAAAAAAAAGTCATTTTTTACCTTTTTCATTCCAAATAACAACAATAGTTACTATTTGTGAGAGATTACATTTCCCTTTACAAATAGAGTGGTGGCTCCTTCTCCTCTCAACGCTTAATTACCTTTGGAATGCAGTCAGTTTAGTATCTCTATTGGGTGTTTTACTGCTTTCTAAATGGCTCCATGACTTAAAAACGCAAAGGGTTAACTGTTAAATCTTCTACTGTGAACTCATTCGTGACTCAGAAGCCTAATTTTAATGATCAAGTCCATCTGGGCTTTAATTTACACCACCCAAGAAGTAATCGGGTCGGTCATATAAATAACAAGAAAGGATTGTTCTTGCGCTGTGGTTTTGTGATGCTTCTGCTACCTATGCTATAAATAACTTCAGTGAGCAATTGTCTTTTGCAAGATTTGATACTTTGATGGCTGTTAAGCCCTAGAGATGATCAAAACCCTTTAAATATATGATAGAATTAAACCAGAGACCAGCTCATTTTTCTACAGACTTTGAATATTAAAGCAGTGAAGGTGAGAGTCTGAGGTCACCTATTGCATTCAACTACCAGAATAGGAAATGGTAAAGTATGTACTGTATATGATAGCAAACGAAAATAGCACAACAGCACAGAGATGTTGTCACTTCGTCTCATTTGTAACACTCTGCATAGCAAACCCATCAACCTGTAGGGAAAAGATCTGAAGGCTGTGTTTTCTTTATTAGACAAAATCATCCTTGTCCTCCTTGCTAGATAAGGTTCTTTCCCACAGAAACGTCACTGTAAAATTATGTAACCTGTGTCTGCATTTTTTTCCTCAGGTTGCCTACTGGGACGTGTTTGAGGGTAGATCTGCTCTCAGAGAACTTGAGGCCTCACAGTCCAGGGCCATCAATGGTGTGCATGTCTCACAGGATGGCAAACACTTTGTGACAGGTATGGCACATTACACATTTGCGCTTGTTATGTTGTTCCTGTGCTCCTTTTAATGGTTTTCATTTCAGTCTGTACCCAAAACTACATTACTAATCTATGACTGCTCATTTTTCCCTTGCCCCGGCTTCATTGCTGATATTGCTCCCTAAATTTACATACTTTATGTAAATATAGTTTTCATGTGTTTTAGATAAATAAGTGTATTACACAATACAGGGAGCAGTTATCTTTGATTTTTTCACGAGATTTACTCTCAAAACGATTGAGTGTGTTTTCATCTCTCTAGAGCTTCTGTTTTCTTATATTATTCACCTTTTCGTGCCAGGTGGGGATGATAAGCTGGTGAAGGTGTGGGACTACATGTTGGGTAAAGTAACCCACGTAGGGCTGGCTCACGGTGGCAGTATTACCAGCGTCAAGTTCTGCTCCAACAACCGCACCGTAGTCAGCACCAGTGCAGATGGAGCCATTCTCTGCTGGAAGTTCCCTCACCCTTCTTCCCCTTAATCAGCCGTGGAGTCGTGGACATTAGAAGAAACACAAAGTTTTAGCCATCCAGACATTCTTCTTTAATTTTTCCATAGACTTGACTAGACTAGACTTCCATAGATCTGAATGTAAATCTGTTATCTTCCAAAGAAAAAAAAAGATGTTATACAGTGGATCCATAGCATATTAAGAACACTTGTACACTTTCATGCATAGTAATGTAGTGTTTTGCTGCATGACTTTTTTCAAATATTTATCCATCAATCTACAGTGAATTGTTAAAAAATTGTTAAAAAAAATCTAAAGTATGAAACTTTATTTTACATCCTGAGCCTCTGCTGGAACAGTCATCCTGTTTGCTTTAACTAGCCTTGAGATGACCAGAACGTAACAGATAGTCTTGTGACAAATTTAAATGACTGTATGAATTTAAGAAATGCACACATCAGTGGATTTAAGGCCCCATTGTTGCGCTACGTGTCCGGGTGCCAACACACAAAAAAAGCCGTGACCCCGGTTCACATTGTGAACAGCCATAAATTGGGGCAAGAGTACAAATCAATTTCTAAAGCAGTCAATATTTGTGAAATAAATTAAGGGAAATAAATAAAGCACCAGTGCCATGACTGCTAGAGTTTACCAAACTGAGCAACCAAGCAAGAAGTGCTTTAAACCTTTAAACCTGGTCCAAAACCCCTGTCTAAATCTAGCACATAAAGATGGCGCATCAGAGCTATTTGCCACTCAATCTGATGGAGCTTGTCAGAAAAAAATAAATGGGATAAACTGCTCAAATAAATAATAAAATAAATAAAAAAATAAATAAGGAAACCAACCCAGAAGACTTGAAAGTGTAACTGGTGTGAAATGGGCTTCTGCAGTGTACAGAATCAATACTTTCACAGAGGAAATATTCATTGCTGGTTTTATATTGATTTTCTTTTTTTTTTTTTAATTTTATTGTTATTGTTCATTGTTTGTAGATTAACTTATAACAAGTGAGAAGATTGCACATTTTGAGCAGTTTAGTCCCTGAAATGGTGCTGCCTTGCAGGAGCTCCATTCAGTGTCAGTTTACATGAAGTTAAAATTTCACTTTGAGGCATAACGACACATGGCTTTTGCAAATTGTCTGCATTATGCTACTAAAGGCTTAAGCATCACTTAATGGGATTCTACAGACCAATCAAATCAAAGTATGTAACACGACGTGGCATTATATAGTACATTAAATACATACCTCACTCAAATATAATTTATCTGTCTACTGCTGCCACAAAGTGCAGGCCTAGATTTTTTTGGCACTGCTGTCACCTGATGTAACAAAGGTTATTTCCTGAGGAGTTGTGGTTAAAGAGTGAGCTACAAGTGAGTGCACAACTGCCTCTAATTCACTCCTGCTTTCCGCAAAAGTAGAATGAAATGTAAAACATCCATCCATTGTCTTCCTCTGATCCCAGCTATCACCTGGGACATTTCGCCGGTCTGTGGGGGATAATTCAAAACAAGTCAGCAAAAAAATTCCCTGCTCATTAAGATCGGGCATCATTCCTCTTTCATTTAGCACAATGATAATGAACAGAGGATTGCTGTGAAACTCGAGTCACAGAAAGACACGGGTTGCGTTGAAATTTGTTAATTTGTTATGCTGATGTCACGTTCATTTTTCGAACAATGCTGAAATAAGAGCATGGGGGAAATTACAGGAATATTGGATGGAGACCTGACTATCTCTTTTAATAAATCAGAACATCTGGTCCACCAAATTCAATCTTTAGTACTGGTGAGCTGTGAAATTAAGCTTCAGATGAGAATCTGAATATTGCACAAAAGATGCTGGATTCCTGTTGAAAAGCAGAAATGCGTGTGATGTATGTGGCCAAATATTTTTTTCTTATTTATTTTATTCATTAACATGCATATTACTTACTTTGTAGAGCTTCCATGATGCATGGGCAGCAGCATTAATGTGCATGCAGTTGCCAGACTATTTATGGGATGGGCTACATCTGTCTGCAGGTGATGGTGTGTTACAGTCAAGGTATTTGATTAACAGGATGAAGACAAGGTCGACCATGAATGCATGGCGATGTGAACCGTACATGTTAATACCTTCTACTTTGAATAAGCTGGGCTCTTACACAGTCACTGTTCACTTTGTTAGGTACACCTTGCATGTAACTAGCTGGACCCTCTTTTCTTTTTCCCTCTTTTTCTTTTCTTCAGAACTGCCTTTCATGACACAGATTCAATGAAACATTCATCAGAGATTTTGGTCCATATTGACATGATAGAATCATGCAATTGCTGCACGTTTTTCAGCTATGTGTCCATGATGTGAATCTCCCACTCCACCACATACCAAGGTTGCTCTATTACATTGAGATCTGGTGACTGTGGAGGCCATTTGAGTGCAGTGAAATCATTGTCATGTTCAAGAAACTTGTTTGAGATGATTTGTGGTTTGTGACATGGCTCGCTATCCTGCTGGAAGCAGCCATCACAGGATCACTGCATATCGGTCAGCAACAATATTCTGGTGTGCTGTGGCTCTGCTGGTTCTAAGGGGCCTGAAGTATGCCAAGAAAATATCCACCACACCATTCATTACACCACCACCAGGAGCCTGACCCTTTCATACAAGGCAGGATGCTTTTATGTTGTTTATGCCAAATTCTGACCCTAACATCCAAATGTCAGTACTAACTGAGACTCATCAGATCAGACAACATTTTTCCAATCTTCTATTGTTCAATTTTAGTGAGCCCATGTGAAGTGTAGCCTCAGTTTCCCGTTCTTAGCTAACGTGAGTGGCATGGGGGGGGACTCGTCTGATGATGTAGCCCATCTCCTTCAGTGTGCTGTACACTCAGAGATGCTCTTCTGCACACCTTGGTTGTAGAGTGGTGATTTGACTTATTTTTTTTTTACCATGCTATCAGCTCAAAGCAGCACCATTCTCCTCTGCCCTCTGGCATCAACAAGGCATTTTCGACCTGGGACGTGGCACAGATATTTTGTCTTTTTCAGATCATATTCTGTAAACCCTAGAGATGGTTGTGCAAGAAGATCCCAGTAGATCAGCAGTTCCTGAAATACTCAGACCAGCCCGTCTAGCACCAACAACCATGCATTATTGCGAATCCCCACTGTAATACTCAGTTTGAACCAAAGCAGCTTGAGTTGGACCATGTCTGCATGCCTAAATGCATTGAGTTGAGGCCATGTGATTGGTTGATTAGACAAACTATTTGCTTTAATAACCATTTGATCGGGTGTACCTATAAAAGTGGCCAGTGAATGTAAGTGGACTGTCTCTTCTGCAGGAATAGAAATAGCCTCTTTCATCAGTATGAGACCAAAACACATGCCCATAAAACTCCTTCTTTCGGACAATCTAGTGGGAGCATATTTTATAGTTGCTCACTGAGCAGTTTAATCTGTAATTCAGTTTGGGGGTGTAGCTGGCAGATGTTTAGGCAGGTGATGTTAGAATTGGTCCTACAGGGGGCAGATTCAGACTGCTGTACTTGACACCTATTAAAGACAACTTCCTTGTTCAGAGTGAAATAAACTAGATGCAAAGTTGAACGCCGACTCAGCGCTTGTGAGTGACTCAACTGCACACACATTTGTGTTGAAAATAGCTCAGAGTCTAATTCAGGTTAATTAAATTCTTTCCTGAGAGGCGGGCATTCATACAGGATCCTTGGCAATTCAGTGCAGCCCCACAGACAGGAGAGGAGGGAAGAACAGCGGTGGTGAGAGAGCCAAAGAGCGCCAGGCGCACGATCCAGCGCTGAGAGCCATCGATGAGGAGGAAGTATCCATGAACCTGCGGTGTGGACGGACGAGAGCCGCTCGTCTCTGCACTCCCGTCAGCCGTCAAAAACGCGACGTCCTGTGACATGTCAAGGGGATAATATCAGTAATAATGTGCCTTGTTGGCTTCTCGGTGGTGAGGTTTGTGGGGAGAAGTGAGACGGAGGAGGAGGGGTAGACAGCCTGGCAGACAGGTGCGCGTCCGTAGTCTCTTTCATTTTCTGTCGATCCTGTTAAGTGATAGAGCCATGGATACCCGCAAGGAAAGCAAGGTAAGAAAACAACCCATGAAACCCAAAACGACGAAGCCAAAGGAGAAGAAATACAAAACTGGGGGGTCTGTGAGAAGGAAATCGCTTCGATCTTTTGGGAATTTTATGGGAAGGATCCTTAAAACTTTGGGCACTTTAGCGCACTTTGGCGAAGCGGAACAGCCGGACGCAGAGGACGACGACGGAGGCTTCGGGCAAAGCGCGTCGGGTGGTTTCAAAGAGAATTGTGCGCAGATCTCCAGGGAAGGAACCGTAAAGAAGAGCTCCACGGTTTCTTCCATTCACGGCTCGGTGAAAGACAGGCTGTCGTGGTGCTACGGCGACAAGACCCCGGGAGTGCTGGGACTGAAGAACCACGGGAACACCTGTTTCATGAACGCCGTGGTTCAGTGCCTCAGCAACACGGACCTGCTGGCCGAATACCTCGGCTTGGAGCAGTACAAGTCGGATATTAGCCGCCAGAGGGTGAACGGGGAGCTGCGAGGAGACGAGTCACAGAGCGCCCGGGGAGAAGTGACTGAGCAGCTGGCGTCGCTGGTTCGAGCGCTTTGGACGCTGGAGTACACGCCACAGCTGTCTGTGGAGTTCAAGGTAAGGACAGCGGCGCCCTGACGCGTCACCTGTTGTAGCCAAATTCAAGTTTGTGCCACTGACGAGACCTGACTTGATGTTCACGTAGAGAGAGCTGTTCTCAAACAGGTTTACAGCAATGTCTCCTCTATTTAGAGACACATACTCTCCACCTGGTGGGCATGTCGTTCATCTTGGGGGATTCAATTAATTGCCGAAGCGGCCCCGAAACCCAAAGGTCTGCCGGTAACTGTGTCAGTTTGGCTGCGACTATTTGATTAACTGCACACTTGCAGTGAAAGTGCTCTGCACAATGAAACCACAATCACGGGACCTTCAATCAAATTACCACACTGAGCCAGAAGCCACAGAGTTTACCTCCTATTTATGGGCGGTGTTTCTAAGCAAAAATATTAAGCAGCTTCACACTGTTGATTGTTCGTGCCCCACTCAGTTGAAGCAGACAAAGTGCAGAGATATAACACACAGAAAGATATTAGAGACTCAGTAGGGGCCCTAATTACTCACTCATGCAGTTTGTGCCACAGGGGCCTCTTGCAGATTACCCCATCCACGGAGAAAGAGATCATAATATCTTCAGGCTAAACTATTCACGTTCTTCACATTTGAACCTACTGAGTTAACTGCCTGCTAATAAACGTGTCTTCATATTTTAGAAAGAAAGAGTGGCTTTAGTGAAACTTTTGTGTTCAGTGCCCAGCTGTGCCAAAAAATGATCTATTGCCAAAAAGGGATTTACAGTGTTTCTATGTGTTTTTTTAATATCTTTGCTTATTTGGACTGTAGTCAACAGGATTGATGAAGGCTTTATATATAAAATAATTAAATTACCTATTTTGCAAATGTCGTTATGCCGGTTATTGTGCCTACATTATAATCCAATCCTTTTGGCCACTTTGGCAAATATCTTTGCAGAACTGATCAACTGTGTGTTGTATTTGTTGCAATTTTTATTGCCCTCTTGGCCAGACCCAAGATCGCTTTTTTGTTGTTGAGTTGGATTTGCAGGCTTAGTTAATAAATCTCATGTTCTGTCTTGGGAAGGCAAATATTAAAATAAAAAATAAATAAAGGTGTGATCTTGAATATGGTCAGTACTGTAAAACCTTTGTGTCCCAAGCAGTGATAATAAAATCACCTCACGACCTTCTGGTTTCGACATTTTATTTGATTGTTTGTTGAATAGTGGCAGCTCTGTGCGTGCGTGCATGCCATGTGGTTACTGATTACACTTAGGCTGTGTTATCTCTGCTTGGCTTTCCTGTTCCTGAACTTGTGGTGGTTTGTCTGCATTCCTGGACATGTGAGAGAAGACACACATTCTTGACTTACACAAACTGTTAAAAGTGCACACGATGATTCATCAGGGACTACTTCACAACTGAACCTTTACCTCTTCAGTATGAGGATGTTAAAACAACAAGTGATAAACACAAAAGGATTTTTGCCTGTGTTACTCGTTGCAGTTGTAACTGGGAGCTGTGGCGCCCTGGACTCCTCTCAGGAGTTATTGGATGATAGCCAAAGTTTTTGCAGTGTTGCTGAGAAAAAAACCCAAAACAAAAACACAACTGCTCTCTAACATCAGTAGCACAGGTGAAGCTGTGGGTGAATGGGTGTGCAACACACATGCACACACACGCTATTATTATAATTGTTAAATTTTTTTAAGTCACATGCACTATTCATTTTTAATTGGTTGATTGCGGCTCTTAACCATGCATTATTCTTGTTCAAATAATCCTTGCTTGTGTTTCACATTTTAGTTTTACACACTGTTTTGGTGCCCGCAGTCTCTGTGGTAGCTCATCGGCTTTATAAATAAAGTTTTGCTTGCTTACCTGGGTATGAGCATTTTAAAGTTGCAAGAAAAGCAATTTAAGTTGAAGAAGAAATTGTTGGTGTTTTGAACCCCCCCCCCCCCCCCAAAAAAAAACTAAACATAATAGATAGGCAGAGT
>VUQK01034763.1:5605-16122 GCA_015106715.1 Bujurquina vittata | reverse complement strand
TTTTAAATGAAAAAAAAATTTGTGGTTTTTTTCCCCCCCCCCCCCCCAAAAAAAAAAAAAATGCAAAGAGTAACTGGTTGTGGCATTATTACTAAAGAGCACCTGGGTGGATGTAAGAAACTCCTGCCATGGGCAGCTCCTGCAGTTTGAGTATTTGCACTATTTTAAGCAGTAAAAAGTCTGCAATGTGAAGACTGCATACACATGATCTTGAAGATCATTTGGATCTAGATTATACACCTTGCTTTAAAAAATATGAATAAACACATAATAGATTGACTTCTATAGAACTGACCTGTTATGGAGTTTACGTGTTCCTTCTGTTGCTATGGCTCCCTCACAGTCCAGAGCATATTTGTTAGAATAATTTGTGATTTGAAATAGATCACAGGTGTGGATGTGAGACCATGTGGTTTTCTGTATCTCTGTGTTAGGCCTGTGATGGACTGGTGACCTGTCTAGGGTGTACTTGCCTCTTATGACAGGTGGGACAGTCTCCAGCCCCCCTTGACCCTAGGTTAAGAAAATGGATAAATGAATGCACTTGATATGCAAAGCATGATGATTAAATCTGCAGATGAATATTAATTGTTCATGTCAGAATGGGCTGTGAAGGTGTTTTGTTGTATTACTCTCTTGGTTGCCTGCAATAAAAAAACATATCTTTCGCTCCCGTTTTCTTTCCTTGGGCCATTGCATTGACACAATGATTTGTGCGGGTCCGCCTATCCCAGAGTGAAGCCGGAGAGAGGATGTTTACTGTAGCAAGTGCATTTGGCCTGGAAAAGAGGATCCCCCCTGCTGAGACGCCTCCAATGGTGTGCACTCAGAGGGTGAGAAAAAGAAGGAGGTAGAGACATTGCTGGCAAACTAAAGTACGTCCTTGTATCCTCATAAGACTCCCTGAGACTGTAATCGGAAAAAGGGGACAGACAGCCTTGACACCTGCTGTTTATTGACAAATTTGCTTACATTTAAAGAGAGCCACTGGCCTCTAATGAAGTGCAACAAAAGGAAGCTTATCTCTGAGATACAGGCTGTCACTGTACTTTTCATATTTTATTTTGTTGTTGTTTGAGATCGGGGTTAGGAAATGTGTGGAAGTTAGAAGTCACAGAGCCTCGGCTGAAGATGCCAGAATAATGTCAGGCTTTTTTAGAAAAATACTCAAAGCCAGGGAGTTAAGTCAGTGATTACATGTCAGGTCTATCACCTTGAAGAGTGATGCAGAGCTGTAAAACACCTTTTTATACTCTAAATCAAACTTAAGACCGCTCCTGTCATCCAACAAACCCTAAGGGCTGTCGCAAAATCTGAACACGTTAAGCGCTTCCTCAGAATCAGAGGCAGATTCGCATCAAGTCTGTTGGAATGTGTAAAAGTGTCTGGCAAGGTGATGGAGGTAAGGTATGGCCTAGTGGAGTGGTAACCACCCTATGAAGATTTCAGCTGACATTCCTGATCCAGAAAGGGCAAATCCAAAGATACAATCAACAGAAGTGCCAGTATATTAAGTGACAGAGCTGTACAGTGAGATTCCTGCTTGGACTTTGGTGTCCCTTAGCCACAAAAGTTCCAAGGCCAGTGTTGAATGTTCACAAAATTCCTTCATAGCTTATTTAAAATTGCCCACCTGCTCCGCCTCATCATATTCTCATAACCACATGTAAATTATCCAGTGTGGCCCCCAAATGCATGCTCGCTTGTAAATGACAGTAATCAGCCTAATGGAAGAGCTTTATTTAATGGTCAGTATTGCCAGTTTTGCCGTTACTGCTTCAATGCACATTTGATGTTGATCAAATCTGGAGGGATGAAGTATCGTTTTATTGGTCGGGCCAAAAGTTGTCTACATCAATTTAACTTGATGATAGAGCAAGCGCTCTCATTTTAAGCTTTATACTCCCGCCCTGAACGATTAACAACACTATAACTACTTTTAGCAGTTGTGGAAAGGATCATTCTCTTTTTTTTTTAAACACTTGACAGGATGCAGCTCTGTGGGGCTGGGGGAGCTCAGTCAGGAAGATTAAGCCTGCTGCTTGTTTTGGGGGGAGAACAGTTCTGTGACAGTGAAGCAGACCAGCAAGACTGATGGTTTGTTTGCCTTGTCTTGTTTCTGCTCTTCTTCGGGGACCGGTCTGATTCTCACTTTCAGTGCACAAGAGCTATACATTGTGCACACAGTGGGAGGACGTATACCACCTGGACTCCCTGTGCTGAGCTGCACAGAAATGCCACGGTGGCGCATCATCTCAGTTTGATGAGCAGTGCTGTTTTTTTTTTTAGCAGAACAGATGGGTTTTCTTTTAGATTCAAGCAACGTAAACAGGATGATTATAAAAGGCTTTATTGTGTTTGTTGCATACAATAGCTTTGATCATTTTTATATTTTACACTTGGCTACAGATATGCTTTAGTACCTGTCTTAGCTGTTGAAGGGAAACTTTAAAAAAAGCTTCAAACACTTCATCTCACACTTACAACACACAAGTTAGACCATTTACAAGCACAGCAACAGAGCCGCCATATGCTGTTGGAAAGCAGCATGCATTCCTGTGACTCAGTGAGTCGTATTCCATTATACCTGCGCCACTATGACAACAGACAATAAAGAAACACAAGAAGTGTGTCTGTGCTGTTTTGGTAAGCACCACAATGTGACACCCCTTTCCCACCAGGTTTATTATCCTTCTGGTGATTTATATAGTAAGAACCCATGACACAATGTTGTAAACCATGGAAATAAATCAACCCTTAAATCATAGGAAGGAGTCTACTTTACTTGAGTCATGGAACGCACATACTGTCAGATATGTTTGTGCAACTTTTGATAATGTGACAGAAGTGTCACAGAAATGTCATATACTACAAAATGTGCAGCCTTAGTTACAGAATCCTCAAAAAAAAAAAAATCAGTGTCTCTGTTTCACTGGAGCTCTGGGAGCCCTCCACGAACTGTAAACCACTCAGAGATGATCATTTCCATCATATCTCTTCCCTTCTTATTTTTCACCATTTCCCCGTTCATGGGATATCTGTGGACATGCAGACTTTGTTCAGTCTTGACTTGCTAGGACCTTTACTGGATGATTTCAAACATTTTCTGTGTTACAGAGAAATTGAAGCTGGAAGGAAGAGACAGGGAGGGACAGGTGCTAAACTGCTAAAAGAGAGACTCATTTGTCTGTGTGTGTTTACGGGGTAGCTGGGCTGACTGGAGCCCAGCTGGTGCTGATTAGTGGCGGGAATGTTTCTTATGTGATAGAGAGCAAAGAAAAAAGATAATAGACAGAGGGGGCAAAGGAAAGAAGACAGTGAGGTTGTGTGTGTGTGTGTGTGTGTGTGTATGCGAGATAGATGAAACAGAATAAGGGTAAGGAGAGAGAACATAAGTGATAACTGCCCTGCTTCTGGTCTGTTCCAACAGCAAAGGTGATCTGACAACGCAAACCGGCTGAAAAATGAAACGGCAAATGGACCAGTCACTAATGAGAGATTCTATCCCTTCTTGTTCCAGCCACACCTGTGGGGGAAATGGGTGTATGCAGGAAAACAAAAGTATGTGCAGCTCCTCTTACGGATCTGCCTTGTAATGATTTGTCAGTATCACCCTCTGTCAGTGACTGAGGAATCCATTCAGGCCTGTTTATCAAGCTGGACCATGACGGGGTGAGGTGCTGTAAATGTTTTTTTTTTTCTAGGGAGAGAGAGGAGGGTCATTTGCTTGATGTATGTTTATAGTAAATTCCTTCCCCGCCAGCACTCTAATCTGTCATTGTTTACACAGTAAGAGGATGGATGTTGGGAGAGCATGATGGAGGCAATGGTGCGAGGTGAAGTAAAGGTTGCAAGATACGAAACTGAAACAGACGTCTGGGTGTGGAAGCAGGGGTTATGGCCCGAGTGCAGCACTGTCTCTGCTGACCGCTGGAGGTCATGACCCCTGCTGTGGAGACTGCACAGGTCTATGGCTGTCTTTTGTCATTCTGATGTCTTTGCCTCATGTTTTTGTTTTCTTTTTCTTTTTTTTGTAAAAAACCTGACAGTCCTAGATTCTCTAGTTTAAGTCTTCGAGAGCAGTGCTGCCTTTGGGTAGACTGAAGTTTTTTTTTTAAGAATTAATGGTAGGAATTTAGTATTAAGAATCCCAACTGGAACATCCAGGGGAAATTCAGCTTTTCTGAACATGCTTCTTAAAACTTTCAGCTTTCCAAACTGTAAAAAGGTAAAAAGGTAATATCCCCCTGTTTAAATGTGATGATGAGCCAAGACAGCTCTAATGCATGCTCTTCAATGACAAACTAATTGAAAGAAACTATTGGTGCTTCGAGCAACAAAGGGAACGGCTCCCTGTGCCCTCTGCACTGAAAGGCTCGGTCATATGTGGGCTGAGAAGTTGATTCTTCTAAACTGATCAATAGTTCTTAACACAAGCTCCCTCAAGCAGGCCCTTCCACCCACTGCTATCCTCACTTTGAGTACTTGATGTGTTTACTTTACAAACACTTAAGATCCTACTTTAGCTGCGGACAGGTCAGCTGGTGTTTGCACAGGAACGCAACATTTCAACCCACCTGCTATTCTTTTACTCTGACCTCCAGCTTGCCTCACTTTTAACAGTGCCCTTTCTTTCATTTCCCTCTTTACAAGAAATCAAATAAAAGAGCCGCCGCGTTCGAATACAACTTTTCCTCTTTTGTGACTCACACGTGCACACAAAGAGAAAAGTGAGTGTGAGACAACAGCGCCGGCGAGTCCAGTGCAGAAATTTAGCACTTCCAACTCAGTGAAGTCCTAACCTCTTGATTCCACCAGGTTTCAGTGCCCAGACGAAGTCTCGTTATCGTAACCTTGGAAACTCTCCTCTCCTCTCTCATTTTTCTGATAGCTTTGACAAACTGTGCTGCCTGTTTTTCACTTTTCATTTCTGGGCCTTCCACAACTGTGCTGTCCTTTTGATAGAGAGGCAGAAGAAGAACACTCGCTGGTCTGCTGAAACTTCACCAGCATCCTTCCCTTACTCTACTGCTCCCTCTCTCCATCTGTCCCACATCCCTCCATCCCCTGTCAGTGCTTTCTCATAGTGATGAAGCTCATTAGCGGGCCGTCTCTGTCAGAGAGAATGGGAGGGGGGCTCCCTCCTGTGTTTATATTTAGATACTGGGATACTGCAGGTATGATGTGGTGATTTTTAATGAGGTGCAGAGCAGAGCCTGGATGCTGTCAGTCACACAGAGAGAAAGAGAGACTGAGGGAAAGCAAAGTAGCCACCTGGTGTAGCGGTAATCGGTTTTGGGTGTCATTTTTTGTCTGACTCATAAATTTACTACTCCTTTCTCATAAATGCATTATAAAGGATGGAATTTGTTTTTAGGAACCACATGCTATGTTTTAGATACCCTTCGTGTGAATCTCCTTTTGGACAGAACAGGCACGTCGCCATCTTGCTGGACCACTCCAGCTCAGCAGCAGTCCAACTTTCAACACCTCTCCACTTAAACTCTCCATCTTTTTTTATATAAAAGCCTCAAGACTTTCAGCTTGGATTCACTCCTCTTCCCTACTCAAGTTATATCTATTTTCCCATCAATTAAAGTCTGAAAGAAACCCATCTGCTTAGAGTCACGGGGAATCGAGAAGTACCTGTCTGGCAACAAATGGACCCTATCACAGCTGCTGCTGGAAAGTTGTGTTGGCAAGGCAAGCACTGCACCAGAGAGTAAGAGCCCATTGGGACTGGGTGCTGTTCACAGGAAGATACTGCCTGAATTGGGAAGCTAGTTGGTCGCTGTATCTCATAGAAGAGGCTAATCTGATTGCATATCGCTCTCATCGCGGGGTTGTAACATGACACCCGGAATGAGAACGAATGTCACCTTCGTCTCGCTGTTACACACAGTGTGTCCCGTGGTGTTGGTGCCTTGACACATTAACCAAGGCAATATTGGCCACTGACAATAACAGTTCTGTTTTATATACCCATGAATTCCACATTAGAAGGTTGGTGGGCTTGCCCCGGCCTAAGTCACATTGTTGCCTGGGATCACTCTTTGTCAGCAATGCTCATCGAGCCACCGTTCATAATTACATCATAAAATATGCATCGCAAAGAGCTCAGGAGAGAGTTAAAGAAGTATTATTTTCCAGACACACAAGCATATTATGAGTACATTTGAGTGTATGGAGCCTTGTTTGTAAGATTGTGTCAATTCAGATATATTTTTTTATATTTCTCTGACACATATTTGCACACTGCTGTCTGGAAGATGCTGGCATATAAAAAAGGGGGTTTCATCCTTTGCAGTGTTTTACAGTGCCTTTACTTCTGCTGTCTTTAGGCATAATTTGGTTGTGGAGGGAAATGCAGCTCAATCAATGAAGAATATTCCACTTTATCTCCAAAAACTCCTGAGCTGCTTTCACAGTGTACGCTTTGGATCACTTTGATGCATTTGGCTGAGATGAATGATGAGCACTATGCACTTCTGAATTCATCAGAGCTGATTCTGGCATCTGTGACTCAGTGCCACTAAAAGCCATGAATGCCCATGCCTTACACTCCCTCTCCCATGTTTTAAATCACATTTTGTTTGATACCCGTTTTTTGGACCATGAGCCATTCCAAACCTTTTCCACACTTGTTTCATCTGTTACAGGTTTTATATATATATATCCAAAGAATGCTGTTCCAGAACTTGTCTTGCTTTTGAAGAGATGTCTTTGGCAATAATAAATGGATAATAAAAGAAAAAGTGATCAACTCTGTACTGTACTGGCTTCTTATGGTTTCCTTCTCATTCAATTTCACAGTGCTTACTCAATATATAAAGTTCTAAGGTTCTATGGTGGTATGTTCTAGACAAAAGTTGGGGAATGATTACCAAGGTAAGAGGGGATGTTGCTGTACTAGGGAGCAAAATATCTTTTTTTTTAATGTCATACAGATGTTTTTATGTGACTTATCTGATCACGACAGACAGAAATGCTGTTTTGCTGTTTGTCTCGTGATTGTTCCAAACCTAAACAAGCTCTTAACTCATGAATGAAGACTATTTGTTATGAAAGAAATCACCTGGAAAGACAGGCTCATTGTGATGTTTCTCCACTCTGCAGAGCATTGTTGCCAAATATGCATCTCAGTTTCGTGGAAACTCTCAGCAGGACGCCCTCGAGTTCCTCCTCTGGCTTTTAGACAGAGTTCACGAAGATGCCAATTCCAACCCTGACAATAGCAACAGCAGCACCAAGACCAAAGCCAATGTCAAGGTAAGTCTGCATTATTGGTTCTTATTCCATGCCTGAATTGTTATTGTGATCATTGTTAAAGTTGTAAGATTATTTATTAATCATGTGCACACATGCACACACAGCTCCAGACTTTCTGTACTGTCTCACGTGCATCACTGTCAACAACAAATCTTTGACAGCTTTTTGGTGTGATTTTCTTGATTAAATGTCATTACTTCATGAGCTCACCAGATGTACTAGAAAAGTTAATTGTAGTTTTTAATTAACGTAAGAGAATTTTTTCTAGTAAGCCTAATAGTCAGAAACAGAGGTTTTAGCACAGTAAAATAATAGCATATTTCCCTTTTGGGTCTTGGCCACTGTTTTAATTTTGTTGGTACGTTGGATCTTTTTGTATAAAGGTATAAATTCAGTGCTGTACAATACATACAGCTCATCATTTTGCTCAGTGCAACCTTGTGTAATTCAATAAAAATGTAGCTATAATGGCACATGCTATTATAAATGACTAAACTGCAAAACTGATTTTTTTTTTAGAAAGAATTTTTTTTTTTAGGATTATTCAGATTTTTAGCCCAAGGCCTCAACAGACAAAAAAACCCAAAGCAGATTTTTCTATCAACTGAACACTTGTAAAGTTCTTCTGTTGAGAGACCAAAGATGATTCAAAGCCAGTATCACCACTAAAATGACGTAATTAGCTTCAACATCAGACACCTCCCTTTGTGCTAGAGCTTTATTAATGCTAAAAAAAACCCATTTCTGCTTAAGCTGGTTAATATAGTCCCCGTCACAGGTAAGCCTTTGCTGACCCTCATAAGTTTGGAGGAAATGCTGGGCTCCTGGCTCTCTTTCCCATTGCTCAATCTAAGCAGGTCAAGTTGTTGAGCCATCCCAGGAGACCCATCTCTCCCAACGTTTCTGACTTTATTTGAAATATTAGATTCGACTGTTATAAGCCGTGATCAGCTTTGGCCCAAAGGGTGTGTGTGTGTGATATCTCTCGGTTGAATCTTCTCTCTCATTCAGTTTCCTTTTTAACACACACACAAAAGTGGAAACAGAAATGACTTCACAACTGACTATAGCCGGCAGTTCCAGGCAGCACTAAAATCCATCAGATTTGTTTTCACAGACAGGAAACAGTTGTATAGAGGACTTAAGGCAACCTTGACTCACTCTGGCAATCTTAACGATGGTTCACAGTGTGGTCATCAAGCTAAGAGGAGAAATAATTGGACAGCACTATTTGCTTCATTTTATTCAAATAAATAACTGCACATATTTGTAAAAACAAAAAATATAAATCTGGTGAGAATGTGTTGCTTCACCATGAACCTCGAATCTTCCCTTAAGGAGCTCCAAATGGAGCTGAATGTGTGAAGGGTCAGAACTGCAGCTCTGTGAATGTTGTGCTTTCAGCTGCCGTTGGTCTGAAATGAATCTGTGTGTGCAGCGGCTGTTTTCCTGTGAGATATAAAATTAGAAGCTGTTGAAGTGGCAGGCATTCATTCCCTCACTCTGTGTGTCCTTGTCTCTGTCTTTGATGTGAGATGCTCACCTTGCTACCGTGCACATGGAGAGTAGCCAGAACTAGACGTGATATGGTAAAAGGGAACGAATGGCGGGCGTGTCACATTTTATGGCGACTATAGTTTCCATTGCTACAATTGTTTTTAAATATTGTTATTAATACTGAAATTTACTGGAGGAAAAAATGATTTCTCTGTTTGAGTTTAAAAGACCATGAAGACATTTTGTCCCTTACTGTATGTTCTTACAGCTCTTAAAGAAGCTGTTTTGGGCTAAGACCTGGTTTTAGGGTTAAGTTAGATATAATGTAAGTTAGGGTTGGGGTATTTAAGAATAGGAAAATGGGCTAGAAATTCCATTATGTCCATGAATGTCCTTACAAAGCCATACAAATTTGTGTGTTTGTTTTATACCACCGAATACTAAATGTGACAACTGCTGTTATCAGCACCCACTGTGACATGACCCCCCCTTGTGTTTAATCACATATGCTAAGCATCATCCTGTGTCTCCAGTTCATTTGGTGTTTGCCAGCCATGCGGCCTCCACTGCAGGCTGCCAGCTGAGGACTTGTTAGTAAATGAATACAGTTACAAGCTTAACTGTCACTGCACTGCCACCCAATGTCCGGCTCCCCCACTCTGGCACCAGCGCTAATAGCGGCACCCTTTATGCAACATAAACAGCTTAGGGCTGTAGCTCTCATTAGGCTGCCAGTGAATCAGGGTATCATAAAGCCGGCTTTCCTCTGCCGTTATAGTGAGGCAGAGATGAAGAGAAGAACGGTCTTTTTCACCTAAGGCGGGAATATCTCTGTTTTTTATTTTTATTTTATAAATGAAATGCTCTTTCATGTTTCCACAAATTGATTTCATTCATGCAGCACTGTTGTAATGTAAAAACCTTCTATGCTTTCATGGGTGTAGAATATTTGGTCACTACCCAGATTTTGGTTTTGTTACACTCAACTACAAAGTGGTCTTTAATCAGATAGGATTCATTTCATACACACAGGCCCCATCTTAGTTGCTTTAAAGCTGTGGCTAATCTGTCCTTATCTCCTACTTTGTGATTAGTTGAGACTTAAGTTGAGAAAATTAAGTTTGATTGCAATAAAATCCCTGGCATTAAGTTTCACAATAATAATTTCCCTGCAGAACCTCATAGTAAGTCTGGTTCCACTTCCTCTTGTGGACCCAGTTACACTGAATAGTCATATAACAAACATTTAACATTAGTCAAAAATGTTCGTTCACATAAAAAAGCGTATTTAATTTTTATTTTAATACTTCTAATATTTCAGTGTTTAGCTGCAGGTTGCATGATGTTGCCACCCTTTTTTTTTAAATCATTAAGTGTTTTTTTAGTGCCTTTCAAACATAATTTTTCAGATGATAAGAGAGTCTTTTGTCAGTGGCCAAGGGCAGACAGAAAATAAGATGAAGTAGTTGAGCAGCAGAGGAAAAGGGAGGGTTGGAAGTGACTTTGGTCCTTTTGTCTGACATTACAGTCTGGGATCCAGGATGATGCAGGTCATTGTGAGCTGGCAAAAACCTAACCGTGTCAACAATGTCATGGGCATTTATTGAATGGCACCTTGGCCTGCTTCCCTTTGTCATCCTTCTCAGGACTCATCCATAGACTTCTGATAAGTGTTGTGGCTTATGGCAGTTTTCAGCTAATTATAATTAGAGACGATTTCCATCCTGTATTTCAGATCAGCTTTTTACATA
>VUQK01034762.1:0-17397 GCA_015106715.1 Bujurquina vittata | reverse complement strand
AAGCCCAGCACCCAACACAATAAAGTCCCTATATGCTAATTCGGCATGCCTGTAAGGAGGAGCTGTCGAACAAATGCTTTTAAATCGACCAGTGTAGCTCCTATCAAAATAATTTTTGAACTGTAAGAATCCCAAAATTACGGCTGGAGAGTGAAAGCCGTGGACACAGCGGCAAGTTAGAGAGAAATTTCTCAACCGAAAAACGTGAAGCCCCGCACTCTGAGCTGTGGAACGCGCGCTGAAGTCACGTTTTTTTCCCTCGCGGGGTTCCGTAGGGAAAATGATTCATAAAAAGTTGAATATTTTAAAAACCATAAAAGTTACGAACAAGAAAAGTAATAGCACAAATTTCCCGAAGAAGCCGAACGTTTTTATATCAGAACGGTTTCCGTAGCTTAAACGCAGCTGAAGTTATTAACGACCGAAAAAACGCGCGACCCGAAAATGGAGAAGAACAATCATTCACAGTAACAATCTCCAGTTCAGAGCGTGAAACAATGGGTCTCAACTTAGCGCTATTTTGTCAGTCGTTCAGCTACTTTCAATACTAGTGAAGACTCTTTCGCTCTGATTGAGCTTTCTGACTTAACTTCAATAGTTACTTCCTCTAAACCATCAACGTATCTATAATACTCCATTCCTACAAGTCTGCTCAAATAAGTCAAACCATTAATGTTTTGATCTTAAATAAGAGAAATCATCACATGATTATGGAGTTCCACAGGGTTCTATGCTAAGACCAATTCTATTTACACTATACATGCTTCCCCTAGGCAGTATTATTATGAAGCATTACACACATTTTCATCGTTATGCAGATGATACCCAATTTTATATATCCATTAAGCCAGATGACACACACCAATTTATTAAACTGCAAGAATGTCTTAAAGACATAAATGTCTGGATGACCTCTATCCCTGGTTCTAAATTCTAAGTTCTAAAATTTATTGTACTCTTCCCTGCAAACCTTAGAAACCTGGTGTCTAACCAGATACTCTGTGTGGCATTAACTTGGGCTCCAGTAACACTGTCAGAAATCTTGCAGCCATTTTTGACAAGGACATGTCATTTAGTCTGCATATTAAACAAATATGTAGGACCGCTTTCTTGCATTTGCACAATATTTCTAAAATTTTAAACCCTCTGTTTCAGAGTGATGCTGAAAAGCTGATTCATGCATTCATTTCTTCTAGCTTGGAGTATTGTAATACATTATTATAAAGCTCTTCCTAAAAACCTTCAGCTGATAAGATTCCTGGTTTGCTTAATAGACACCAATAATCAAGTGAAAGTGTTTTTCCTTCACCAGGAGCAACAGAACAAGATAGCACAGTGCATGGTGTAACTCTCCAAGGACAACATAAAGAGCTATGTATTTACAGCATGAGAACTGGCCTGAAACCTTCCCACCTCTGACCTGAATAATGGAACCTGCTAACAACAACCTCAATGGGCACAGCAGGGTATACGAGCAAAAAAATGTGTATTTCATGAGACTGTTTAAGCTAATAAATAATAACTTAAACTAATAATGTGCCCAGATTTATCATTCGCTTTGATGATTTGAATTGTTGTTTCAAAATATAATCTCAAAATGTATTATTACAGTAATAATTTGAGATCACGATTATCCAGTTTCCTTCATCTTAAGAAAGTGCCCCAAATATTTCTATTTGTTCATTTCTATTTTTTTATTTCATGAGTTTTAGAAAATAAATACACAAGGAGTCCCAACATCACTTATTAGTGCTAACCATCTCACGCAATATTTGGTAATATTGACCATCAGAAATAGTCCCTTACATGACAATACCACATTTGAGAAACGTATGACTGAAGAAACATCACTACAGAAATTGTGTGGATGTTTTCATTTGACTTGGCAAAACAGTGGCAATTTGTTGAGTATGATGCCTGAAATGAGCCCAAAGCATTTCCACATCCAGTGTTATCAGCCTGTAGTCCAGAAGGAACTGATGGTGTAGTAGCAGAAGACACTGGAGTGTTTTAATTCCCAGTTAACAAAGCTTTTTCAGCACAAGGCAGTAATAAATACAATGACACTTACACACCAATCCACCCACATACGCGCTCTTTCTTACCTGTATATGAGTATATCGTCTGTGGAACTGTTGTACTGGATCTGGTACATGCGGACTCCTGGTATGTGGTTCTGTGGAGGCCATCTGATGGTAGCAGAGCTGGACGACAGATCTGACACGCTGACCCTATGCTGATCAGAGCGGGCCTGGCCTCCGCTGATATTGGATTTGATGGATGTAGGGATGTCCGAAGGCCCCGGATCAGGGTCCAGTTTGGGATCAAAGTGTGGAGAGGGGTTGACGACTAACTCAACCGGAGCAGTGGCTTCCCCAGCGGCATTGGATGCTATGCATGTGAACTTTCCAGAATCCTAGAAATCATTGAAAAAGAAAAGAGAACATTTATTAAAATTTTTAACCCTATAAATTATTTTTGTTTATTTTGTTTTAATATTCTTTTTCTTTATTAAATTCCCAAAAGGAGTTGTTTTAGTAAAAACTGTTTGAATAAATACGTGTACCAAACTGTGCATCCTACAAATTTAAATATACAAACAGAAATGTGTTTGTTTTTTACACATGAGGACAAATGTAGTGTGTTTGGTGACGATCTAGAAGCCAACCAGTTTTTAATATGTTAATATTCTGCAAAATTCCGGCATCAAAGCCAGTTACACTACTTGATGTTGTACTGATCCTGTACTTTCACAATAAATCTTCCACATTTTTGTATTCCTGGAAAATGAAACTGCTTCTCTACCTTGACGGAGGCCTTGAGGATGTCAAGGGAACCATTCTCATAGCAGATGGTTCTCGATGTGTTTCCAATCAGCTTTCCATCGGGACTGACCCAATGCGTCGAAGGCTCAGGGTCACCAATGGACTTGCATCGCAAGCTGACTTCCTGACCCTCCATTACGAACATCTTGGAGGTGTGGCGCGTGATCATTGGTGGCTCACAAACAAACTCCTCCTGTCAGGTGACACACAAACTGTCACTCATACAAAAAAAAACATGAGGATGAATTCAATTTGCTTGGGTATGTTTTTAACTAAGCAAAGTCAAACAGAAACATCTTTGTGGCAGTCATAAAATAGCTGGTTGAAGTCTCCAAATAATAAGGAAATATGCTTCAGTGCTTCAGGTATTACCTCCTCCTGCACAGGATACACTGGAGCATCCTTTATGAAAGGAAAGCTACAAGGCCGTCCCACAATTCATACAACTGTTATTAAAAACAATAAACATACTTCACAAGTGGCAGAATTGTTATTAATGGTATGCAATTTCATGCTTTAACCCACTGATATGTTTTGAACATTCAAGAACAGCCTATGTTATACCTGCAAGTGGCTCCACCTGTCATAACCCTCAGTTTGAGAAGCAATGCCCTATGTGAAAAAGCTCAAATCATGTTTAAGGCTTAACACAATAATTTTTTCATAGGTTATGTGAGGTTATGTGTTATATGATCCTCATTATTATTGATATATATATATATATTAACATTCAGCTGCATGTTCCATTTGTTATTATAGTTTTGTACGTAAATAATATTTTTGACTGGTGGTTCTCATGTACACAGGCAGCATGAAAAGGCATGCAGGCATGCATTGTGGTTTTCTTTTCCTAAGTCCTTATTAATTCTTCTTCATATGTTTCCTTGACCTCTGGTCCTAAAGCAAATCTCGCCATTTGGCAAACATTTGGAAATTTCTCCAGGTATATGTTTGGTTTGTAAAGAATCTTCTAAATTAGCTTTAATTTCAAAGGTCACCCAGATATAAAAACTGTCTATAGAATACAGATACAGCTAAATATGTTAACAACAGATGGTGTAAGTGAAATATCCAGTGGGCTTAAAGAAAATATAGCACTTCTAAAAATAAAAAACAACCTCGATCTTTTCATGAAAACAACACATTTTCTTTGCCCTTGGTAACACCAGTGTATTCGTGCAGCAGCAGAGTTGCAGAAGGACTTGAGTTGTTTGCACATTAAGATTAAGAGATCTCAGAGTATCTCAGCCCTTGCATTATTTAGAACCCACCCACTGGCACCTAAGCCTGTGCAAAGCCAACCAAAACCCTGGTGGAGTATTACTACAAGGCTAAGGAGGGCCAGCTACAGCTTATTGGGGCTTACTCATCATTTCTGCTGCTCAGCAAGTCTCCGAACCTTTTTCAGGGTCTTTCTTGGGTCTTGTTACGAGCAGAGATGATTGCTGACCCGATGACCACTGGACTGGAGCTTCAAATAAACCACCAGGGCTGTATTACATTCTGACCCTCAATTGCTCCCGTGAATCTCAGCGTAAAAGACTGTGATTGAACTGGGTTGTTCCCCAGTGTGAGTGTGTGAAAGTGAGAAACTAGGAGAATGTGAAGTTACAACATAGAATGGAAAGTAGCATGGATACTCGTTCAGTTGCCTTGCAGTATTGGATGAATATATTATCTTATTTGTCTCAATAAATCCAACCAGTGTCACCTCCTCCTCATGTTTTATGAGAGTTTTGAGGCTTCAGTCATGAAGCGGAGCAGATGGAAAAAAACAGCAGAGCAGTTTACCTGATGTTAAAGCAGGAATTCCCTTGCTGACTGACTGCAAATGTCTGACCTCTGACGGAAGCTGTGAAGGCTTCCTTGTTCTTGCAGCGATTAACTCCCTGAGCATTAATATTCACGTTCAAATTAGTGACATAGTGGTCTCTGGAATGACTCCTTCACGAGGCTAATCCTCTTAAAGTTAGCATACAGCACGGCTCTCTGGGAGGAACACACCTATTATTTGAAGGTGAATCAAAGGTCTGTACAGCATCTTCTTTAAGATGATAGCAATTAATCCTGTCTTTACCTTAAAGTGCACTTCCATTTCTTATTGCATATAAAAGAAAGAAAGTGTAGTAGCAGTTTCAGGCTGCAGACGCTGAAGGCCGAGCTTGTTAAAACATCATTTGAGGTGTTATCAGCCAGGAGCGCACGGTGCATGTCACACTGCTACGATTGTGTTTTCTACTTTTGTCATTTATAGTACCTGGGTTAGATTTAGGCACTAAAAAGCTCTGGTTTGGGTCTAGGAGATCATTGTAACTTGGGTTTAGATACGCCCGTTAAAACAGTGTGTACACCCTGGGATGAGAATGGGTTGCACTCTGCATGAAACACTAAACCAAGATTACTGTGATGGTAAGTTAAGTCACAGCAATAATAACAGACCAAGCAAAATGGCCAAAAACAAACAAAAAAAAGTAGTTTAACGATCAAAGTGTTAACCAGTCCACTCTGAATGTGGACACGAGAGGCTTTCTCAAACTTATGTCAAAAGAAGGTTTTTGTATATATGGTGTATGCTTTATTTTAGAAGGAAAATGTGAGTCATTATTTCTCTTTTATTAACTACTGTTATTGTGAAATGTAGCAGACGTGTAAAAGTGTGTGATATTATATTTAGCAAACCCTTTTTCCCCACAATTAACACGTGCACAGTTTTAAACCTGCTGTAGTGGCTATGCTCATACTACATGTTGGAGTAGATACAGTGGTTATTATTATCATTACATTTTTACTTTTAAAAGTCATTCTGTCTGTTGCAGTGAGCTGATCCAGAGTTTTAGTAATTGACAAAGATAAAGCTAACAAGGGAAAGCTTCTTTTGGTGGGAAAAATCAGGACTGCACATATACTGAACGACATTTAAAAAGTGGAAAGCTTTCTTCTGTTACGCAGCCCGTGTTGGAGTTCACCTCTTTTATTTCTCTGCATTTTTTAAAATTGCTTTTGTTCTACTATATTGGTTTGCCTTTCTAACAAGTCTCCAGGGACCTGTGATGAAAAATAGCGTTATTACCACATTCACTGTAATGTTTATTTAATGCGTATGGTCTCAGTTACATAAACCAATAACAATGCATGTAGATGGATAAAAGCCAAATACTGGGATCCATCTGCTTTAGTTTTGGCCCTTTTGGCTTAATTTTACTCTGTGCTCGATCCTTATGGCTCAATACACCAAACACTGGCTTGTTGCTAGGATATAAGCCACAACCTTTCCTCTAACACTACCACACAAGGCAGAAACACATAATAATATTCAGTGGTTCTAATGCAGACCAAACCCCATCACTGCACACTTTCAGCAGAAGGTTCACTCCTCTGTGACACCAACCATCTGCCCTGCTGATGTGTCCTTGAGAAAGAATGTGATTATGTCTCCCCGGAGGGCTAAAGTTAAGGCAGCAGAAAATCACATTTTGCTCTGTGGTTTAATGGCTCAAGCAACCAAAAACACTATGATAAATATGTAAAACAAAAAAGAAAAAAAGGAGGTGTATACACTGCAGAATGAATATTATTAAATTGTTGTAAATTACACAACAACTATTAGCATTAGTGAATTTATTGGAAACCTCTTGAGGGCAGAAAGTTGAAGCCAACACTGCAGTTCCTCTAACTGCCACTGGAAGCTGCATGTGACGTTAATAACTCAACTGCTTAAATTATATGTAGGCAAATTTGCAATATCAGTGCTGTGGCAACTTTATAGTGTCCTTGTCTGTGTCCTGACAAGGTAGCTGCAGCAACGAAAAGGTTAGCATCATGATAACAACACACATCAGCAGTCACAGGAGCCTGGCTAAGATCTGAACTCTATTTTTTACTTCTTTGGCTCAAGTGATTCTATTTTTTTATACTCAAAATGGAGTGTTTTTATAGTGCTGCACTTGAGCTTTGGTTAACATACCACAGTGTGGTAATTCACAAGGTTTTAAAATGAGTGCATTTAACAATTATTGAAACAAACCTCTCTAATGGTCCAGAAGTATTTGCCAGCCAGGTCTTTAGGTGAAGCGCAGGTCTCCAGATCATCCTCTCTGGTCAGCCTGCGAAGCCAGACCAGCTCACAGTTACAGTGCAGAGGGTTCCCTCCAAAGCTCAACACCAGCGCCGTGAGAGGAGAGCCCTTCATTTTGGCGTACACTGGGATCCGCAGGAACAGAGGGTCTGGAGGTATTTTCTTCAGTTTGTTAGAGGTCATGTCTAGCCTGGTGACACAACAAAAATAAAGAGCAAAGATTTCTATCAGAGTTATATATATTCTTGGCAGCTTTGAGCATTCTATTTATAAGAAAGAAAATCCATGCTATGATCCTGATCAGCGGATCAGATATGGACACGTTTGTACAGTTGAAAGACTTTCAAACATTTAAAACTCAGTGAGAACCATTAACCACAAATAAGTTGGAAGAGGAGTGAGCTTTCCAAGGAGTGACCGTGTTCTGGCAGATGTGAACTCCCACCAGCAGGAGGTGCTATTGTACTGGTGTATATTTTATGCTTGTCGTAATAGCCAATAGAAATGATGAGAGCCAGAAAAGAGGAAGTAGATCTTGGACGCTCAGCTCTGCTGCTGGATAGAAGGACACATGTGGTATGAAAGCATTACCTGTAAGTACTTTCACTGTTCAGCACATCTTCAGGCGCTATTATTACTATTTTTGCATTAGAAATGTTTAAACTGGTCACAGTTAACTATGTTTTCATTAGTGAAATGGTCACATAATAATCACCTTGGTTTGAATATACAGCTACATTTTGTTTATGAATGTGTCCACTAAAGGGTTAATCACTGTGGTTTATGCACTGTGTGCAGCTCATGTTTTTCTTTTCTACATATTTGGGATGTGTTTGAATGTGTAATATCGACACCACACACAAGCTTCTGGAAACCATGTTTCCTGCCTGCTTAGCTGTGTCCAGGTCAAACAGTGAGAGCAGAACAGAAATGATTCCAAAAGGACTCACTGAGGAGGTCACAACAAAGCCAGAAAAACCTCTAAAGAAGTGCAGGCCTCACTTAGCTAAGGTAAGTGTTCCTGATGGGCCAACATGGGATCCATGGGAGAGTTCCAAGGAGAAAAACAGCCTAATTTTCGTCAATAAACATCTGGATGATTCCCAAAATTCCTGACTTGAATCCGATTGAGACGCTCTGGCATGACCTTAAGCAGGCCGTTCATGCTGGCAAACCCTCCAATGTAGCTGAATGAAAGCGGTTCTGCAAAGAAGAGTAGCTCAAAATTGAGCGATGTGAATGACATCATTTAAGACTGCATTTTGTGTTTACTCGGCTTATCTTTGTCTATTATTAAAAAAAATGTTTGTTGATTTGAAATATGTAAGTGTGACAAATATGTAAAAAAATAAATATATAAATCAGACACTTTTTCGCAGCCCTATGCATGTCTTATTTCAAACATAAAGAATAGGGTACGTCAGATAAAGACATACAACAAACAGAAGGGCAGAGACAGGAAAAATAACCTGAGTCATTTCTTCAAAATCATATTTATCATATTAGTGGTAAAGTTCTGAGTGGATAAAGTAGGAGGAGAGGAGATGGCTGGC
Source organism: Bujurquina vittata (assembly GCA_015106715.1). NCBI lineage: Eukaryota > Metazoa > Chordata > Actinopteri > Cichliformes > Cichlidae > Bujurquina > Bujurquina vittata. The sequence continues at coordinate 8,944 of VUQK01034762.1, read as the reverse complement.
TCATCGATCAGGTGGGTGGACATGTCCAAAGGTGAGATAGAGGGAGCAAAGGGAAAGGAGAAAGTGTGGGGAGGGGAGCTGTAGATGCTCCGTCAGCTTGCAGTTCTCCTCTTCCATCTCACGAGATTGGAGTTAAAGAATCATAAATGTCTGCAGAAGGCTACAAATCTCAGCCCTCATTTTTGAAATAAAAGAAATTTGTCTTTTTTGTCTCTCCAGCTGCAGCTGAGGGGAAATTCAGCCTTTAAAAAGTGGACTGATTCAATCATTTCTTCACTTACTGTTACTATTTTCTTCTCCACCTCTGTTCATGTACACAGAGGGAGAACATGACTGTTTTTAAGGAATGTGGCTGTATGTAAGTATTTTATAAAAACTCACAGTAAAAGGGTAAATTTAAAAGGTAAGTTTTGTTAAATGGGAATAGTGAGAGCTGGAAATGAGGACCGACTCAGTAATGAAACCTTTATCACAAAATAACAGTAACAACTGGACATCATTAGCAGTATGCATATTATATTTTATAAAAGACTAATGTTGACTCAAAGCTCACTTAAAAAAAAACCCAAACTGCCTTCTGCTTGTATCGGGGATAAATGATCTCAAACCCAACTACACTGACCAGAGGTAATGGTTTGTGTTGCCAGTAATAATAATATTAATACATTTTATTTGTAGGCACTTTTCAAACCACCCAAAGGACACGCTGCAGGAGTGCACCTCTTTGCTCTTAAAGGGTTGGCTTTGGTTTGTAAAAGTAGAATTGGAGGCAGAGCCCACAGCTGCCAGGCGCAGTCTTAGAAGGTAAAGTGCCTTGCAAGGTTGCAATTGTAAGGTTGACTTAAATTCAAATATATTTGAATTGAACTGTTTTATAATTTTTCAAGAAGTGTGAAGACTATTGCTTCAAACACACACACACACACACACACGGTGTAACCCCTGTACAGGAGATTCCAGTACGATGAGGTGAGCCTGACTGTATTTAAAGCTCATGTACAATAATTAGTTCCTTTCCCACCACAGTGGTGAATTTCCATGTCTGAGATTGCCGGCACTGTTGGAGGAAGGTGGGCTCATACTGGTGCCCCGCCCAGTATTCCTATCTCATGTGGTGGGACGTGATTCCTCGTTTTTGTCTTCACTGGGGTCTTTTGAATCACATTTAGTCTGGCCATGCATCACCCAGAACCAATTTATGTGGGTAGAGCCTAACAGGGGCAAACTGCCCTCAATAACATAACTCTTGGGATCGTTTGAGCATGTAAATTCCTCCACCATGATAAGATGGGGATCCCTGAAGGGATCAGAGGGCACAGTTCTTCCCCGGAGTATTCGCTCTGTGTAGTGGCCGAGTGGCTGCCCCAAGTGGAAAAGTTCAAGTACCTCAGAGCCATGAATGAGCAGAAAGTGGAGCAGGAGACTGACAAATGGACAGGTATGGCATCTGTACTTGTCGATTTACTGGTCAGTAAGTGAGGTATACCCTCACCTATGACCACAAGCTGTGAGTAGTGACTGAAAGAATAAAGCTGAGGAAACGAGGCTTTCTCTGAAGGCATCTGACTGGGATGCTGCCTGATGATCTCTTAGGTGTTTGGGACACATCCTATCAGAAGGAGTTTTAAGTCCAGACCCAGACTCCAGAATCCAGACTCAGACACCGGAGAGATTATGTGTTTCTGCTGGCGTCTTGAGGCAGTGGCTGGGAAGAAGTCTCAGCCACTGCCTTCAGAATCTTCCCACAGCCTAAAGATGTACATGTTACATTAGTTGGTGATTCTAAATTGTCAGTGGATGTGAGTGCATGGGTAAATATGTAGTCTCCAGTGTTTGAAGAGAATAGCAGGTCCACACCTGTACAAGCAGGAGAAAATAGATGGAGTGGAAAATTGCAAACAGTTTCTGTCCTGCCCTGCACACAAACTCACCGGCTGCTTCAAAGATAGTTGGGGTCTTCTCACACGTTCTAAACAGCATGCATAAAAAATCTGAAATTAAAGGTTCCCTGGGGTTCACAAAACACGAAAGAAGAGACCTAACCACACACAAACATTCCACGGCGCCTTCTTCTATTCGTCGTCTCTGAGGATTGAACAGTAATTTTCCTCAGCAAAACATTGGACCTGGTAATAATGTAGGAGAGTCAAGCAATCACTGCTGTCAGCAACAAATGCAGGAAAGCGTATTTCCCTCTAGAAAGTCCCCACAGAAATATTCACCAACAACGATGACTTAACAAGAAGTTAATAGCTGCGAGAGCAGTGAGCATGCTGCACTTGACAAATTTCAATTATGTTATTTCATGTGCAGCAACTTTGTGGTGCATTATTTGTGTGTGTGTGTAAAATATATATGATATATATGGATGTGAACGCTTACCTGTGCAGCAACAGATGCTGAATTACACCAGCGGAGCCGTGTCTCCGGGGCAAAACCAACTAATTCAACCTTTTTAAAAACATCCATGACTATTTATTCAGAGTTTCACTTTACACATATCAATCAGGGACTTAAATGAAAATTGATTTCTGTTAATGAGCTTGAAATGTTATTTTGTGCCATTTGAGGAAAATTACCTCACACATGATGGGAATTTTTGTTTTCGTTTTTCAAAAAACCTTTAAAACCTAAGCTGGAACTGTCCGCAGTGCTGAAGTTTCAGCTTTAAAGCAGCATTTTGACTGGGGAGTTGTCACCAGTGATTCATTGGCTCTTAGACAGCTCTACTGAGGGGACTCACTTTACTATGATGTAAATCTATTCAGGTTTTCCTTTTTAACAAAAGTGTTAATTTCAGCCTTGTTTTTAAAGCGTGACTATTTATCTACAGTTTGTTTTTTCCCCTTTTACACATCAATGAGAATTTTAAATAAAAAATGATTACAATTAATCCCATTTTGTGCCTGTTAACTAAATTTACTCCCCCATATAATAAGAGTATTTATGCAATGTAATGGGGTCATTTATTGGTTAAATATGATTTTCTGCAGTTTGGATTTGAGTTTGTCGAGTCCAGAGCCAGAGTCCTCTCAGATCTGCATGTAGATACTGTATATCTGCACCAATCACATTTGATTCAGGTCTAAGAACAGAGAAACAGAGATCTGCTCTGCAGAGGAGCTGTCTGGCTCATTATTTCAAATCTCCATTAAGTGACGGCTGTAACAATTATGATCTTCCAATATCGACATGCTTAAAGGCAAGATGCTGAGCCTGCAGCTGTTCAGGTGAAGATGTAATACAGTCCTGGGTTTGAGAGCACAGAGCTGCTGAGCAGGAGTTTTCCTGCAAAGTAAGCTGATACTCAAAGACTTCATTTCTATTACAGTGAGGTTTGAAACTGAGTGAGTCACTCTGTGATTGTAGGTCTACCATTCACACAGCTAAGATATATATGTGCGTGTGTGTCCCTGAGTTGCCTTTACGTGTGTATGAGTGGGTATTAACAAAATAATAATTTTTCATGGTTTATTTTAATTCTAAAGCCTCACTGCAAATAAAAATTCCTGCATACCGTGTGTACTCTGGCAGGAAAGAAATATCTCTTTATAAGCCTTTGATTCTGTATCCATTCAAATATTTTTGTCACTCGAATGGTGGCAGCTTTTAAATAATCTTCCTGTAAACCCATTTAGTTTCAAATACTGTGAGGTTCTTCCACAGTGCCTATAATACTTGTTTTTTGGGGTTTTTCTCTAGCATATTTAAGCAGAAATGTTCATGTTTTAACAACATGCTGGGCTCTTTAGCTGATACATGTTTGACTCTTTTCTCCAGCTGGTCATCAGGGCAGATCCAGGACATGCCAGCTGGCTTGGGAAAGCTTTGGAATACCCCAGAAGAGAGTTCGTAGGGTGAGGGCAGTCCGAGCTCTGTGCACAGACCGCTCTCCCAGTCTTAGATAATACATCTGAATCTGAGTTCTGTTCAGGTTCTCCTTTCATTCCTGTGTGTGCCAGTCAGAAGTTTGGACACACTTAGCCAGCCGTTTGACTGGTACTGTGTGTGTTTATTGTATTTTTCTGATTACTCATTTTGACTTCTTTATTATTTGAGTGTTAATTCTGCTTGTCTCAGTCTCTTGCTATTTTGCCTTAAAGTTTCTAATCATGAGATTTAGTTTTTGCTTTATTGTGTTTTGGTTTATTAGGTTCATTTTTATTATTGTTTAGTGAAAGTAGCCAGTATCCAGAGTCGTACAGCGTGAGGATACAACACTCCTAACAAGATAATTGACCTGAGTTTAGGTAGCTGTTCTGCACTGTGTTGGCGCACGGTATTGAAAATAACAGTGGAGGAATTATATCCCTAAACTTAGTTACAGCACTTTCCCAAAGATATCTACTCTAAAGAAATGTATTCCCTGCTGCTGTAAATTTAAACATCAATATCAAATTATCAGACGCAAGAGGGTTTTCAGGGAATATCGTTGAATGTTCAGTTTCTGTGACGTCAGGACAAGATCGAGAGTATGATTAAAGTGCACCACTTTACATTTTGAGAGAAGCAAATTCAGTTTAATCATAGATTAATAACTGTCATGTTTAAATGTTCAAATCAACCTCTATAATAATTTTACCTGAACTGCACTAAATCAGATAAAATGCCTGTGAAATCAGACAGAAACCAGGCAGACCACAGAGAGTGAAGGTGAACTTATTTGGCAGTGCAGTGGAAACAAAAACTCTCCTCCCCCTCTTCCAGTCAAACCCAGACAGGCTCTTGGTGCCGTTTAGTGGTAAGTGATCCTGACCTGGCCAGTTTGTGCAGGTTGGAGAAGATTCCCTCTGGGACACTCTCTATGAGGTTGTGGTCCAGGCTGAGGGTGTTGACACTGACTAGCAGAGCGATGGTGTCCCAGGGGATCTCCACCAGGTTGTTGTAGCTCAGATCCAAGTCTTCCAGAGTCTCGAGGAAGTCCTGAGAGGGGGACAGAGGCAGGATGCTATCAGTGACTTTAACTGCACAATGTGATATAACTGGGAACAAAAAAAACATTGCTTTTAAAGTGATGTATTTTGCTAAAATATAAAAATGAAGGACGAGAAGGCAGAAATGGGAACACAAAAAAATAAAAAGAATAAATTGACTATTTCCTATAAAGGTCAATATGTAAAGGAAAATAACTCTGGTATAATAAAGAAAAGAAAACCAAAGACATGAAGACAGAGAGCTCAGTTACCCCGCTCAATGCTGTACACTCTAAACAATGCTGTTTTCTCTCATTGCCTCTAAATAATTCTCATAATCTGGACATAGATGAAATACCACCGTTCAGAATACATTACAATGAGCCAAAACACAAAGAGAAAGAAAGGCAGAGGAGAAAGGGACGCTGGATTGAAGCAGAGCAATAACAGCATGTTGATCAGCTAAAGTGCTGTCGCGGCTATAATTGCTCTCATAGTTCACACAATCAGGACAGTGTTAGAGTGCCACAATGCCTTGATTCACGTTACAATAATCTGTGCTTTAGTGCTTTTCAACAAAGGGAATCTCATTTCGCGCTGACAAAAGAAACTTTAAGAGCCACGAAGAAGAGTTCAAAGAGTTGTGAGAGCAGAAAATGAGTCCCAACTTGCTTCAATTTCATGACTGACCTCTCGAGAAAATGACTGATTTTGTCCAAAATGCTTCAGAACCTGTAACATCAACCACACCTGCACAAACTGTCCATGCTTGCCCACTTATACACCCCCCCCCCCATCCCCCGCCCACTTCTGCTGGAGGATACTTCCTGTTTAAAGGGAATTTTCCCTTCCCACTGCTGCCACGTGCTTGACTTTCTTTTTATGGCACTGATCAGGAGTGGCCCTCCAATCTCATTGTACATCCTGTATAGTGACAATAAAGGCATTCTATTCTATTCTATTCTATTCTATTCTATTCTATTCTATTCTATTCTATTCTATTCTATTCTATTCTATTCCTCGCAGGGAGTTGTTTGATTGTTGGGGTTTTCTCTGTATCATTGTAGTGTCTTATAACACCAGTACAAACCTTACAAAATAAAACTCTATAGAAATAAAATTGAATTTGACTTTCTGCACAAAAAGAATGTTAGAGAGATGCAACACTGATCCATCAAGAGAAAAACAGACAAACGCTGTTAATGTTTGCTGCTTTGATTTTACAGGTTTAGTGCAGTGCACTAGTTCCTGTCTTCTGCCCCTGTAAGCCGTACTCAGCAAAACCGAGAGCAGAGGACAGAAGCTAGTGTTTCTAATGTAATTCCAACGCAACATACTGGAGTTGTAGGTTAGTCTTAAAGCAAGAAAAATAGTTTGCAGTTTTGAGGCACAAAACAAAGGCACTGTTTGAAACTGAATATGGATAAGATAAGAAGATAAGATAAGACTTTAATGATTCCACAACGGGGAAATTTGTGCATTACAGCAGCTCAATACAGAGAAGAATGAAAAGATGAATAAAATGAGACAAATTAAATAAAATAGAATAGAAGACAATATATACATAAAATATATAACACCAATACACACATACATATACACACATTTATATGGATACACCTTAAGAAAATGGGAATGGTTGGTGATGTTAACTTCCTGTTTGTGGCACATTAGTATATGGGAGGGGGGAAACTTTTCAAGATGGGTGGTGACCATGGCAGCCATTTGAAGTCGGCCATTTTGGATCCAACTTTTGTTTTTTCAATGGGAAGTGGGTCATCAGACTTATTGGGATTTTCACAAGAAAAACAATGGTGTTCTTGGTTTTAACGTAACTTTATTCTTTCATTAGTTATTTACAAGTTTCTCTTTGTTTGCAGCCATTGACATGTTGCAGAGGTTAACACGTGAGGAGTGGATAGAAATTGTGTTGATGTCTGGTGAATGCAGTAACCGGGTCATTGCCATTGTTTCCCTTGTGAAATTCCCAATAAGGCTGATGTGTCACATGACCCACTTCCCATTGAAAAAACAAAAGTTGGATCAAAATGGCCACCATGGTCACCACCCATCTTGAAAAGTTTCCCCCCTCCCATATACTAATGTGCCACAAACAGGAAGCTAATATCACCAACCATTCCCATTTTATCCATATAAATGGCCCACTCCGTACATCAAAAACACTATATACAGAAATCAGAACCACTATATACATGTAGCAGGCCAAGTACACAGCATACACAGTGTGCATTATTTGAGTCAGTGTAATAAATAAAAATGTATGTACTGTATGGCTAAAGTTCTGGCAGCAGAGGTAAGGTGTCCAAGTGATTCTTGACATTATGATGTGTTATGCAGTCTAACTGCTGTTGGGCTGAAACACGTTTATGTACACTGCAGGACAGTGACTGACTATGATTGGCTATCTTCAAACAAAATACAAATGGAGAACTCATCGGGTATCGAGGTGATAAAAATCTGTTGTTTTTTTATGCTCATCTATTTTCAGTAATGTGGGAAATTACTCTTGAAATTACTCAATTACTCTTAGACAATCAAATCTTTAAAAATTTCAGTGAATATGAAGATGTGAGAGACATGAGTGGGGGACTCGAGGAGAGAGAGGGGGGTAAATGGATGTGTGAAGTGAAACAAATCTTCTGGTGCAGTGTGTCAGAGAGGAGGAGGGACGTTGGGACTAAAGCTCTGAGGGCCCTATCCATTAGTGAGTTCAGAGGTCATGCCGCTCGAGCTTATCATCATGAAAATTCTACAGAGGTCCATGAGCCGGTCTCGAGGGAACATTTTCAGGTTTTTAATGAGCAGAGAAAGGACAGTGCCATCAAGCTGAGGGACACAGTTTATTCGAGGACCGGGTTATTAAAAAGGTGTCCAGCTGAGCAGTGCAGGCAGGCAGGCAGGCAGGGTTGGCTGGTTCTGCTGGACTTTGGAGTTAGAGCCAAAATACGTTGTATCATTCTCACACAACACTCGACCCTCAGCACCAGAACTGTTCTAAAGAGCATTAATGACTTTGCAGTAACTTTTCTGCTCACAATCTTTGCAAACGGCGTTCTGAATGCTTGGTCGATGAATCATCACGAATGTCCAAAGCACTGATTAAAATTTGGCGGATTTAAAATACTTTTGACTTTGCTGGTGTGCGCTTACCCAGAGGAGCAGAAAGAGAGTACTTGAAGCACTTCTAAGAGTTTTTGCATCCTTTAGTTGAATGATTTTGGTTCATTTTCATAGCAATTTCTTAATTAAACTGTAAAATGGTTTTGCATATTGAAAAGCAGAGCTTAATTTGTAGCACTACAAAGCTTATTTACATTGAAATTTTAACGGTACTGATTGCCAGAGGTTAACGGAACAGTTCTCCATTTCTCCTTGATGTCAAGTTAGATTCAATAATAAAGGTTTCTGTATTTGATGGTATTCATGTGCCTCTCCTGAATAGTTATTTTTTTTATTTAAACCTTTATTTAACCAGGCAAACAGATTAAGAACAATTTCTTATTTACAACTGTGGCCTGGCAAAAGGCAAAGCCTTTTGAGGGGGAGGGGATAGAGAGACTAAAACAATATTAAAACATTACAGAACAGTGAATTAAAAAAAAACAGTACAGAGATAATCATATCACCACAGTAACCACACTATGAAAAACATCTACAAATATCCTTAAGAACTATTTTCAAATGTCTCTTAAAAATGGGAACTGAAACAAAAGTAGTCATTTTCAAGGTTTTTTGAAGCAGGTTCCAGTCATTTGGAGTAGCGGAAGGAAATGCCATCAAGCCAAATCGAGACTTGGTCCTCAGTGTCTTTAACAATAAATATTGTGAGGAACGAGTATTGTATCTTTTAACTGTATCCAGTTGAAGTAACTGACATAGGTATGAAGGTGAATGACCCAAAAGGGTCTTATAAATGAGAGTAAACCAATGAATATTATGGCGAGTATGTAAAGAGGGCCATTTAACCTGAGAATAAAGATGACAATGATGTGTTGAGAAAGAAGCATTTG
>VUQK01034761.1:14925-24959 GCA_015106715.1 Bujurquina vittata | reverse complement strand
GTTCCAAAAAATAAAAGCAGAAAAAGCTGAGCATTTTGATATCAGAATTGTTTCTGTAGCACAAAGCATGCAGAAGGAGTTAAATAAAAAATTCCAGCGAATGATATGTCCAAACTGTGGTGTTCCCAGTTTTTTAAAGGGGATGGTAACACTAGGCCTCTATGGTATGTTTGCTGAACAGAAGCTTTATATTAAAGGTTGTGACTTGTACCTATTAAATTTAAAAAATAAATTCCTGTTAGGCTCAGCTGGGGTCAATAAAAATAATAGCTGTAATGGATCAGTACTTCATAGCTATCTATCAAACTGTTACCTGGAGGAACTCCGATAACCTATAAATCAGTTTTCTTAATGGCTTTGGGCTGGAGCGTAGAGGGAGGAGTTGCTCTCATGTTCATATCTATGGCTGATTTAGCATCACCAGTCAATGTAAGAAGCACATCTTTTTAACACCAAACTGTATTTAAGAAATAAGTGTTTAAATTTAGAGTTTTAGAGCACTAGGTTGGTTGGTCGGTTGCTGCTAACATCAGTTTATGTTAGATAACTAGTGACAGAACTGATAACTCAGGAAACCAAAACTAAAAAGCTGCTAAGGGGGTCACTTTTCCTCCTGGCAGCAGCGATGAGTTTTATGTTTTTAAAAAAAGAGCAAGGATATGCTGTCCACTTTCACTTTCTTTCTGGTAGGCAGTAAGTGGTTCTTTATTGTTGGCTAGTTGACTGGAACAGGAAAATCCACCTGTTAGCCGTAATGTTCAGGTTTGTAGAGCACTTTATAAATGAAGACTGTGTGGAGGAGAGGCTGTTTGAGTCACGTGCGCCAGTATACTAGTTGGATGTGCTTGGGAATGAGAATTCATCCCATCTGATCCCATCTTGCGGACATCTGCTTTGCCAGCTGATTGCACGGCTTCGTACGCCCGACCCAACGAGGAAAAATCAAACAATGTCTGACTCCAGCTCGTCGGTCTGGTGAACCACCGGTGCACCTGACTCAAACAGCCTCTCCTTTACACGGCCCTAATTTGTAAAGCGCTCTAAAAACCCGAACATTACAGCTAACAGATGGATTTTGCAGTTTCAGTGGAATTATCCAGCAATGAAGAACCGCTTAAGGCAGAGAGAGTGAAAGTGGAAAGTAAATCCTTGTTTTTAAACATATAATATTGCTGCGGCCAGAGGCGGTACAAAAGGAACCCCGCTTAGGCTGCCTTCTAGTTTTAGTTCCCTTGTTTTCCACTGACTTATCAGTTCTGTCACTAGTTAGCTAACATAAACTAATGTAAGTCTCTCTGCAGCAACCAGACGACCAACCAAGCTAGTGACATCACATTCTGTACTGGCCCAAGATGGCGCTACACGTGCTCTAGAAACATCATTTAAAATGTTTTTTTCTTAAATACAGAAATAAACCTATGACAGTTTTGAGAACAGGGTAAATTAGCCTTTATAAATGTAGTGTTTCATGTCCACTTATATTTTTTACCAAAATGAGCACCTTTGCCTAAGCCTAGCTTAGGATAGAATGGCTCCTGAAATTTCCTACTACTAAATATTCCACAGTAAGCTGGCAGTGGGCCAGTGGTATTATAACAAAGTTGAAGTGATTGGGAACGAGAGTAACTCAGCCACAAAGTTGTAGGCCAAGTGAAATCACAGAGGGGGTCACTCGAGGGCGTATAGTGCACAGAGGTCGCTAACCTTCTGCAGAGTCAGTCGCTACAGACCTCCAGACTTCATGTGGCCTTCAGATTAGCTCAAGAACAGTGTGCAGAGAGCTTCGTGGAATGGGTTTCCATGGATGTGTGGTTGTTTTTCAGGAGTCAAAACCGGTCGCAGCAGATGACTGCCCCTCCCTGACCCCGGTTCTGCCAGAGGTTTCTTCCTGTTAAAAGGGAGTTTTTCCTTCCCACTGTTGCCAACTGCTGCTCATAGGGGGTCTTTTTGACTGTTGGGATTTCTCTGTATTATTGTAGGGTCTTACCCACAATGCTAAGCACCTTGAAGTGACTCTTGTAATTTGGTGCTATATAAATAAAATTGGTTTGAATTGAGTTGCGCTAAGCCCCTCAGTTTGGGGATGGTCCCTTCCTGTTCCAACATGACTGTGCATCACTGCACAAAGCAGCTCCATAAGAACATGGATGAGTAAGTTTGGTGTGGAAGAACTTGACTGACCTGCACAGAGCCCTGACCTCAACCTGGTGGAACACAGCATGGGATAAATTTGAGCAGAGACTGCGAGCCAGGCCTTCTTGTCCAGCATCAGTGTCCGACCTCACAAACGCACTTCAGGAAGAATGTTCAACAAACTCCTAAGCCTTGTGGAAAACCTTCCCAGCAGATTCGAAGCTGTTATAACTGCAAATAATGGGCTAACATCATATTAAAGCCTATGGATTAAGAATGGGATGTCACTCAAGTTCATATGCGTGTGAAGGCAGACGAGCGAATACTTTTGGTATTATAGTGTATTTGATTCAACAGAAATGAGAAAGGGCTGGTCATCTTGCAAACCTCAACTAGCCTTTTGCTAGTTACCTACGCTAACATGACATGATATGCCAGTACATTAATTTCAGTCCATTTCTATTAGACAAAAGGCCAATCTTATTCCTTTTCTAATACTTTCCAGTTCATTTACATTAATATGACCACTGTTGCTTTTTCTTTTTAACTCTGATGTCTTTGACAGGAAGATCATTGAAGAGCTGAAAAGTAATAAATGAAGGTCAGCCATCAAGAATACAACAGCAGGAAAATAAATATCTGTTCTGCCTTTAAGGACACTGGACTCTGAATGTCAATCATGTCCTTGACTGTACCTGCATCTTGGTAACCCAAATTTGCATTTATTTTTTTTTTTGTGGCTTTCAAATTCAGTCATTCTGTTGGCATGAATGCAAATGGAAACATGTGAGAAAAACACAATTTAATTATCCGAGGTTTTGACGGTATTTTTCAGAATGCTCGCTGTGTAGCGTTTCCCCAGAGTTTAGCAACAGTTAGCCTGGAATTAAATAGCTCACAGATAAAGTGTAGAAGTTTTGTCTTAGGTGAGCAGAAGGAGAAGAGGTCATCTACAGTGTACAAGTATATTTGGTGCTCTGTGAGGTGAAGGAAAGATCCAGAGCTCTGAAAGTATTTTAGCCACAACAAAACCCATCACATCTCTGACATCTGAGTGAAAAGGCCTTTAACTGCATGTATGAATGCTACAATCACGCTTGCACCAGGGGAAATTGTTGAGTGATTGTTCCACTCGTTTTGTCACATTATTGATTGCTTGTTGTTCTAAGTGCTTTATATATATAAAAACATAGTAATTACAGCAAGAAATGGAAACGGTCACAATGAGCCCTGAAACTGAAGATTTTACATCAGCTTTCAATTTTTCATTCTGCAGCGGTGCCCCAAGACAGCGGGTAAAATTACCAGCACTGCCGGAGGAAACGGGAAATAAATATAAAGTCTGCCTAATTTACCTTGAAAACAAAATAACTACTCTGTTATTGAAAATGAAAAATAATATTGCTTTTATTATTCAAGATTAAGAATCGCTTAATTTTCATTACACAATAAGAGGTTGCACAATGAAAACACAGATTTAGTTTCCCCCAATTTAACAGGAGCTCAGCATGGGAATTTTGCCTTTTTATGTTTTCTATGAAACTGAGTGCCAGGAACCTAAAACCGTTTTCTGGTCCACATTGTTCAAAGAATGATCTCAGAGAGTAGTGTCATTCACATTTCGCCACTTCTTTTTTCATGTCTCTTGTCAGCCCTTCTTTCTTTCACTATATCCACACAGTTATAAATAAGTTGCTTGTAATATTTGCGATCTAACATCTTGCAGTGTTCTGTAAGAATAGATAACTACAGGCAAAGAGTACAAAGGGTGCGAAACATCCAGGAATATGAACATTGTGTTGCATATCTTAAAAGAGTCAAAAACACATGTCAGCTTTCTTGTGGTTTTGGAGTCTATAGACCGGAAAGTTAAACCTTCATGGACAGAAACCTGGACGGACGGACAGTATGACCACAATATCCTCCCGCTTTACATCGGGTGGGCAGGAGACATTATTGAATGGAATGGAAAAAGTGGGGATTCCCCATATCTAGCAGCTGCCCTCAGTCACTGAACAGATTTGTGGGTAAAGAGCCAGTTTAAAGTTTAGAGTAACATCAGTTCTAGGCTGCAGCCTTATTGATTAGCCTGTGATGCCAGCTTCTGATTGGCTGAGCATTGTCTGTCATCTTGGTCATGGATGGCTCATGGCCATAGATCGTACTCATCACTGAGCAATATTAAAGCCATACCTACTGCGCAGCAATGTTGCCCAAATGTAAACAACATGGTTGCCTTGTGATTATAGTGATGTTATACATAATGCATTGATATCAGCAGATTGTGTAGTATGAGTGCATCTTGTAGTAATATTCCTCTACACATGGTTATATGATGTGAATATGTTTGGCTTATTATTATAGATTAAATAAATAGACATTATATAGTATACACACTTGTACAAGAGTGTGGTACTTGTGTGATACTTTGTGTCTGTTCTTTGATGCAGTTACCAAAAGGTATTTGTAGAAATGTTAATGATAATCACTGAATATGAATCTCTTTTAGCATGCTTAACAATTTTTTTTGATTTAGTGGGTATTGTAAATATATTTTTGCTGGAATATGTATTATATCTTCACTAACCCAGGGGTGACGACAGGGCTTCCAAATAAGGGTGAAATAGTTTTGCAGAAGGTAATAAAATGTCTTCTGAAGGGTTTTCTGTTATGAAATGATGCTGTAATTTTATCCAAACTTCTGAAATAACTTTAGGTTTTTATTAATGGCAGGAGTGGGACTTGTTATATACAAGTTTGGGCAGCAGTGCCTCTTGCTCATAAACAAAATAGAGAAGTAAACTGAATTAATTACACAGGCTGCTGATCCATTCTTATACAAGCTGAAACTTGTGTATACTTGCTATACACCTCGGAAAGTCTGCAAAAACAAAACTATATGACTTATTAATGTCATATACACAGAAACAGGGTAAACAAAAGTAAATGTTGATAGATTGTTAGAAACTTTGGTGACAGAGCACTTCGGCAACCATTTTAAAGGCAACAAGATTGCGTGTTCATTGCACACGGTCACGGTAATTTTGTTCCACAGTCACTATTTCCTGTAGTGTGACTGTAATATAGAAAAGGAGGTAAATCAATATTTATTTGTTAGATACAAACAACTCATGTTTGTAGTAAATGAATTGCTTCCATGTTCCACATTAAAGTCACAAAATCTCACCTGTTTTCTTACCCCCCCCCCCCCCCACCCCAGTTCAAACACGTGATCCTAGATACGGTGGCTGCTGTGGGACAAACATGTTTTAATCAGCCAAAATAAATAAAAGGACATTAAATTTAGACTGTGCTCCATGATGGCTGTGGCTGTTTTGCATGTTTCTACTAGTGTTTGTTTAATAAAAAATAAATACATTTTAAAAATTACCCCGAATCACCTCAAACTCTGGCTACTGTTCATCTGTAGTGAGTGCGCTCAGACAGTAACGTGACCACGGACCGGATCCACCACAGAGTTTGTCTGTGTTGTCCTTCCACTCTTTACCTCAGCTGTCAATCCTGTAAAACTTTAGCGCAAATTTAAATGTCCCTCTGTTGCATGCAAACACCTACGACTTCTCCTCGACCTCTGATGGACTACTTATGTGGCCGGTCTCTAACTACATGCATAAAACATGATCGGGCAGATCAGCGATGTCCATTTAAGATTGCAGCTTCCAAAAACTGGCACCCACTCCTATGTATTTTTAATGGATTAATTCTAAGTCTATGAGAATGCATCAGTTTGTTGAAAGACCTGATTACACTCTAACCAGTGTATATTTGTGAGTCCAGGATTAAATAACCTCAAAAAACGACTGACCGTACCATCATCTCAGTGCCAAAGAAACCTCAAATCACATCACTCAGTGACTACCAGCGTGTCGCGCTCATTATGATGAAGTGCTGTGAGACGCTGGTTAAGCAGCACATCACCTCCAGATTCATTCCCACATTCGACGCCTTCCGGTTTTCTTAAACCATTCCACTTAGGACACCTCCTTGCTTTACTGGAGCCTTGCACACTTGGAGGGCACAGCAGTGTCTGCACTTCCTCCACAGGATGAGAGGAGCCCACCTGCCCCTGCCCATCTTCACTACGTTTTACAGAAGCATCATAGAGAGCATGTTGACTAGCTGCATCTCTGTGTGGTGTGGAGGCTGCAGTGCCTCTGACTGGAATACTGTGAGGAGAGTGGAGAAAATCAGTGGGACTCTCCATTCAGGACCTTGCACCTAAGCTCTGCTTGTCTCTCTTTCTCTGAGCCACTTGCAATGAAATCTCATTCTGCCCACATTTGTTAATGATTGACAGTAAAAGTCTGTCTGGGTCTGAAAAGTGATGGTAAAGTTAAATTCCTTAAACTTGCATGCTTTTTATGGCCAGCAGGGGGCG
The DNA here is from genome assembly GCA_015106715.1 of Bujurquina vittata. NCBI lineage: Eukaryota > Metazoa > Chordata > Actinopteri > Cichliformes > Cichlidae > Bujurquina > Bujurquina vittata. The sequence continues at coordinate 18,427 of VUQK01034761.1, read as the reverse complement.
ACTCCCGTATAATTATAGTTTTATAGACGTCTATGCGAGAGCGGCTCTGGGCTCGCTTTTCCTGTGACATCAGTTGATAATTTCCTGATGACTTGTCATTTGTTTATTTTTGATATCAGTCATGAAATTTTTGATGGTATTGGTACTGACATTAATTTTAACTCTGTGGTTCACTAAATTAGCAAACTCGCAGCCTCTTGTAAGATTAAAATGTAAATATATAAATACATCAAAACTACAACCTCAGTATTTTTGGTCCATGTTAGCCCAACTGCGTTGTTTGTACTAAATAAGATTTATAATACTAGAAGGAGTAGTTTACTGCAGCACAACGATAGTGCTGCTTCTTTCTTTGCAGGTCTTTGGTGAGGATGCTTTAGCTTCAGTCTTTCAGGATGATGTCCTGTATGCCGCCATTAAGTGCATATTAAAGACAGGGCTGCCAGCACTCGCTCTCTGCTTCCATCTCACCCTGCCTGAACAAATGTAACACCAGAAAACAGAAATATTCAGTTTGCAGACTGGCAAACATGAGTGTACACTTCCAGTTAAGCAATGTGAAATTGTGGGTGGTTATCTAGCAGTATGAATGCAAGCAGCAAAGTCTAACCTTTCACTTTTTTTGTTTTTACGTGCTGCAAAATGCATGCAACTTGTGAATGGATTGCAGGTTAGAGATGAATGAATAGGAGGATGTTTTGCTGAAAACAATTTGCTTAAAACAACCCATTAAAAAATAATGGGAAAAAAATGAATGTGAATTACCAGTAGCTGTTTTGGACTGTGGGCTTAGTTCAACATTTAAAATTAGGAACACAGTTCATGCAAATTAAAATGAACGTGAGCGTGTTCATTTCAATTTGCATGGCTTTAACTGTGTATAACACTGCCGGTTGGGTTGTTATAGGTTCACTAGTTTTAGAGATCTTTAGCCCGGTCATCACACATGAAAAGGATCCTGATTTATGTATATATATTTTTAATTTAGGGAACTGTTGTGCTTTGAAACTTTGTGTTTTAAGGACATCAGGAATAATCTTTGTGTCTAATCCCAGGCTGTTCAAAAGGCCAGATTACTACAGATATTACTTTTTTCTCCGGGGATGCACCGATATATTGGCTGAACGCCGATATTTGCCTTGCTGACTGATATCAGTCTACTCACCAATGAGATGACATTTACCAACGGTGTTTGTCTGTTGTGTCACAGACGTTCAGACAGTGCAATGATTTACTTAAAAAAAAAGGGAAACAGGGAACTAGATAACGACAAAAACAACGTAAACAAAAAATGAATATATACAGTTTATTTCCTGATTTGCTGGACAAAGACACGGTTGTAGTTTTGCTTCAGTCGCAGTGGATTTTTACAAAACTGTGCATCAGCTGCTCAGAAATAACAGTGACAATTTTAAGCAGCTCAAAATTAATTGGACAACTGAGTGACAAGCAGTTTCGTGGCCAGGTGATTCCTGTTCCCTTGTTGATGCAGAAATAATATCTGAAGTTGACTCAAAGTGCTGAATTTGTATTTCTCTGTCATTTTAAGTATGAAGCCATAGGAGATCGCAGTGCAAGTGAGCGACGCCATTATTAGTCGGAAAAATCTAAATCAACCAATGAGAGGAAGCCGAAATGTCAGGTACATTTCTACAAAGGGTAAATGCACTGACCAGACCTGAAAGACCACAGAAGTCAACAAAAGTGCATAATCTCAGAATTATTAAAAAAACCTTCAGAAAATCTAACCGTCAAGGATGCTCTCGAGGAAGTTGGCATATCATTGTCCCAGTCTACAAACAAGAGATCCCTTCATGAAGGTAAATACAGAGTTTGCAGTAAATCACTGGTTACACTGAACAAGAAGAGCCAGCACAGTTCTGAAATCTGTCAAACATGGTGGAGGCGATGTTATGGCGTTGGCATTTGTAGCTGCCAGTAGGACCAGGTCACTGGTGTTTATTGATCAAGACCCTAAAACTGAGATGGCAGTAGTATTTTCAGCTGTGAACATTTCATGTGGATATTTGTTGTACTTAAGAAGTTGTGAGATCTTAAAATTAATCCGAAAGTAAGGCTAATTCAAAACCAAATCCACTTCTACTTACTAAAGTAATATACTAAAGTTATTGCAGCTGATTCTGAGGGGGTCGGGTAGGAACCTCTTTCAGATTTGACTGATTTTTAGTTATTTAGTCTCCTCACTTATCTTTGGTACTCTCTATGCATCCAGATCGTTTTTAATAGTCAAACATTTTAAAAAAATAAAATGTATCCCAAGCTGGAGAAGTTCCTCTGTTAGAGCAGTTAAAGACAAAAAACTCCTAACAAACACCTTAAATAAGTAGAATGGTAAGTAGCTCAATCAAATGTGTATCTAAAGAAGTTAAAAACTAAATAAAATTAGATTTATTTTACTTTACTGAGATGATTCTGGTGATGGCTCTGTCTGAACAGCCGGTCAGTAACACAGCAGAAATCTTCTTTATTTGCAGCAGAGACCTTTAAGTACTCGTCAACATTCCCAGCTGACGTAAGAAATGCCTCTCACAGATGTGGTATAAATGCAGCGAGAGTGGAGCTCTACCATCACTAATTCATGAGCCGCAAACGCAACTGAGACATCAGGAAGTAGCTGCTGTTGTATCCACGAACAATCCACGCTCCTCCACTTATCTGCTTCCAGCTGCTGCGCATCCCCAGCATTCAGACTGCCATTTGTTGTTTCCAGCGCAAATAATCTCCGAGTGTGAATACAGTGATCAGCAGCTCGTAGATAATCAGTCAATCAGAGATGCATTCTGCAGTTTTACACTGCGGCACAGTCGCTCTGTGCCTTGTTTACCAACAGCCTGCACTTTGCTTCAGTGGAGAGCAAATCAGATCCCCGTGGACCGCATGAAAGTCAAATCACGCACATGCCAAGTTCATATTGTGGGCTGTGCGAGAATAGGCCTACCTTACATGATTTTTTTTTCTCTTCTACTGGCTGGGAGGCAAGAGAAATAGAAAAAGCCCCGGCAGCATTTCCTGCTGACGGTATTACTGCTCCTCCTGCTCCCTCCTCTCTGATTATCTCTCTCCTCCACTGACATCAGAGTAGCTTCAGCCGGCCAGTAATGTTCACTGACTGGATCTCACGCCAGAACCCACATAAGTCGACGTGCCCCCATCACACACACACACACACGCAGCTGCACGCACACACTCTCTCTGTGATGTGTACACATGCTTGTGCCCCTCTACCCCCCCCCTGCACACTTTCTCTCGCTATCCGTCTTGTACCGGAGCACACGGGGTGCAGTATGGGGGATATTACACAGTATCCATCCGTTCTCTCAGCCCTTGATGTAGTTTGAATCCCTGTGCGTCTTTCTCCTCATTTGTCTGCTTCTCTCCACAGCAAACACGTGCTCTGAGCGAGCAACCTTCGAACTCTGCTGCAACAATGGCAGCAGAGTTGTGTATCTGACAGGGGAGCAGGGTCTAATCTGCAGAGCTG
>VUQK01034761.1:0-14905 GCA_015106715.1 Bujurquina vittata | reverse complement strand
ATCCGTTCTCTCAGCCCTTGATGTAGTTTGAATCCCTGTGCGTCTTTCTCCTCATTTGTCTGCACTCAGAGAGAGAGGGAGGGAGGCAGAATTCAGTTTTGAAGTAGCTCATAGAAAGACAGCGGGCAGATCTGTTGGTGCCTTTTGTTTCTTTTCTCCTCCTGCTGCCTTGTTACGCAGCTCCGTGGATATCAGAATTAATAAGAAAACATGACTTGCATTATTGCGGTCAGTCACCGAAAAACTAAATAAGTTTGTTGATGATGAGTAGAGGCACAGCCCAGCGTCGGTGTGTACAACAAACAGCAATATGTCACAAGTTCCATTTAAATTTAGACGTGCCAGGCTAAAATGATTGGCTCTTTAATTAATTGCATTATCATCAGCAAACACAGTGATTTTCTCCCAGCCATGAAAGCTCCTGAGAGAAGACAGATATAATGTGGCAGAGGCTACTATCCTCTCAGCAACTGCAGGTGGAAATCAACAGGCACATCCCTGCCACATAGTCACAGTGCCCCCTACTGGCTGACGCTGCACCAACACCCTGAGACAGAGCATTACCCTTGGTACTTCATCCAGTAGCAAAAAGCCAAGGGGAGGGCATTTGTGCACAGAGCCATGGGACACTCAGAGAATGGCATCCCTTCAGAATATGAAAAGGATTTTCTGCCAAGTGTTTGGCAGTCCATGCAGTGCTCATGCATACTCAATTTCAGGGTTGCATTTGATAGAAAACAGCTTTACATGATAGTGGGATGTGAATGTGTACCATTGAGATGGAAAATATTCAGCCTCCCATGTAAAGCATTTGTAGGCTGCCAGAAGGAGGTTTAGAAATAGAGTCAGAGTGTATCCACATCTGCGCCACAAAGGTTCAAAGGTTCGTCGACTGATATGGATACAGGCATTGTGCAAGCGGTTTTAGACCTACTCTGCATATATAAATGCATTTGTACCAGTCTTTCCATAGCCATAATCATCAAGCATCTCTTGACAAGCTCCAGATTATTGCACTGTAAGGACAAAAACCACGTTTAAACAGGATCTAAATGAGTGAAAATGTCTGAGCCGCAGAGAGGGAGACAGGTGGAGGGAAACGCAGAGGCTGATCCATACACACTGAATAATGGAACAACTGTTAGCACACTGCACTGCATGGCATGTTTGCAGCTGTGGTGAGACTTTAATGGGATATCGTGAGATTTTGTGACTCACAGCTGGAAGCTACTGTGATACAAACTCAGTCGGATTGAATATCGCAAGCAAAAAGAAAAAAAGCAATGGTGAGGTAACAGGTCTGGTAGGAAATTTAGCATCAATTACAGAGCATAAGCTCAGCAGTTAAATGAACGCCATGCTCTGGAGACTTACTTTAGTGCATCGTGACTTCAGTGTCTAAAAGCGTAGCAGGATGTTAAGTCTGATTTAAGGGGATTTTCTCCTTTAACCTCTGCTTCTCCAGCTCTGTTTCTAATACAGCAACTGTCTGCATTAATACTGCCTGAAACAGGCATGCCAAACACGGACTTGTTGTGCTAAAGTGATGCAGTTTGTTTGGAAACAGCAGCAGCAGAATGGGCATATGGTTGAACTGGGCAGAGCATATGTCCCCAGCATTCATGCTCAAGTCTATCTCTGCAAACATGACAGACCCAGGCCAACATCCCGGGGCAAAGAGTCTGCTCTTTCCTTCAAACGGCTCCCAAGTGCTAAGAGTGAGCATTGCAGTTAACAGCCTTTGGAGTGAGAAGACTTTACAGTAGAAATTACAGAAACATAGAGCTTACTTTTTGGTAAGAATCTGTTTTTAAATGGTAGAAAAATTCAATTCTGTGCAGCATCTCCTCTGATCTTGATATATGGAATTGGCAATCAGGAGAACTTTAATAATCCCCACAGGGAAATTGTTTCTCCATTTTTAGAATGAAAAATTTTTATAAAATAAAAAGAAAATTGAGTTCAGCAGAAAGAAGATTTCTGGATGGCCACAGGAATAAAATACTTCCTTTGATTTTCAGTTAAGCATTTAGCCACTATTAGTCTCTGCCTGAATGTTTCCTGATTAACAAGAACATTGTGAATAAGGTAGAAGATGGTGACCGGGGTGGAGAGGAGTTCTGACAGCATCTTCATCTCGTCTGGTGTATGTAGCCTGGCTGAGGCAGCCTCCAGAATAGCTTTGAGTGTTTTGGTCACATCCTCCTTTGTTGACTTCTGGGGCAAAACCCTAATGTACAAAATGCCACTCCAGACTCACAAAACATCTGGAGCCAACAGTGGAAAAAGAGCTTACTCTGACCCGTCATTTAGAGCAATGCAGAGTTCCCTGTCCTATTTTCTCTCCAGGTGTTTGCAATCATGTACCTGGCCTGTATCTTCTACATCAGCTTCATCATTTGAGCTACAGATGATCCAATTCCCAACGGTCCATCACACTCTTAGACCCATCTTCCTGAACATCCATCAGCTGCTGGGTGGCTAATGATCAATGTGGTGAAACTGTGTGTAAAACTGCTGTTTGACTTTTAGTTAGTCATAAATACACTGCTAAGAACAATTAAAGCAACACTTTGAAAACACATGAGAAAAATCATGCTGGATATCTTTACTGATGGACTGACTTAGGAATCAAAGGATACCACATTGTTTGATGGAAATTAAAACCATCATCCGACTGAGGGCTGAATTCAAAGACGCCACAGAAATCAAAGTGACAAACTGATGCGGCAGGTTAGTTCATTTTGTTGAAATGTCATTGCGGCAGCTCAAAATTGTGCTCAGCAGTTTTTATTTTGTGGCTCTGGCAGTGCTCATCCTGTTCCTCCTTGCACAAAGGTGCAGATAACACTCCTGCTGATGGGTTAAGGACCTCCTACGGCCCTGTCCAGCTCACCTAGAGGGACTGGCTGTCTCCTGAAATCTCCATCATGCTCTTGAGACTGTGCTGGGAGACACAGCAAAGCTTCTGGCAATGGCACATATTGATGGGCCATCTTGGAAGAGTTGGACTACCTGTGCAACCTCTGTAGGGTCCAGGTATCATCTCATGCTAATAGGAGTGGCACTGACCCTGGATAAATGCAAACCTAGTGAAAAAACTGTCAGAAAAGATGAGGAGGGGAAAATGTCAGTGCCCTCCACCTGTGAACCCATTCCTGTTGTCTCCTTGTTGCCCCTCTAGTGCACCGGTGCACCAAAGCTGCCGAAACTGATTGACAATCCCCTCTGTACTTAAATGACCTGATCAATATTCCAGAAGTTTAATGGGCTTGATGCCATACTCTGATTAAAAAGTCTCAAGTTGGTTTCTTTGACCAGTGTGTATGCTGTACTGTTGGCTTGAAGGACGTAGGCCAAAGTTAGATTTGTGTTAGAAAGTTGCACAATAAGCTTGAAGAAAAAGGTTTGAGGAGAAAATCCTGTCCACATCCACAAAAAATGTAAATCTAAAATTTAAGCAGTTCAATGTTTTAAAAGAGAGAAATGGATAGGTGTGCTTTGATTGAGTAGTGTTCTACAATCTGGACAGGTTACCAGTGTAAATTATATAAATAATAATAAGTACACAATATGATCAATATTCCCATTCAGTGGTACTGAAGAGATCCGTGCTTACATATCATGTACATATTACATCCATTCCTTCTAATCTCTTTGGAAGGTGTTCTCAGGCTCTTTGGCTGCCATTTGTATTTTTCGTCTTGCGGCCACATCCAAGGAGGCTGTTCTTGGATAACTGTAGTCACATCAACATCAAGCTGCTTGGAGATTTTACCTTTAATATGCGTGTTTATAATTTTTTAAAATCATATTCCACATTTGATCAAAATTGGAATTAAAATTTATCTTTGGTGCCAAGCACTAGCACGGATCTGTGCTGTTTTAATTCTCATTCACCGAAGCTCAGCACTTGACACAAATGGCTGAATTTTTTTATTCAGCTACGTGTCAGACCAGTCCTGTGGGGTCTCTCAGGGGTCTGTTTAGGGGTTCCCTTTAGTGTGTACATGTTTTTACCATTTGACATATAATATCTTCCAGTGCTATGCAGATGATATGATACACTATATTGCCAAAAGTATTTGCTCGTCTGCCTTCGCATGCATGTGAACTTGAGTGACATCCCATTGGGTTTTAATGTAGTGTTGGCCCACCCTTTGCAGCTATAACAGCTTAAACTCATTTGGGAAGGCTTTCCACGAGGTTTGGGAGTGTGTTTACAGAAATTTCCGACCGTCCATCTGGATTGCCAGATGGAGAAGTGTGATTTTTCAGTCTAGAGAACGTCTCCACTGCTCTAGAGTCCAGTAGTGGAGAGTTACACCATCCTACACTTTGCTTTGAGCTTGGGGATGTAAGGCTTGGCTGCAGCTGCTCAGCCATGAAAGCCCATTCCATGAAGCTCTCTATGCCTTGTTCTTGAGCTAATCTGAAGGCCACTGATGTTTGGAGAGCTCTAGCAATTGCCTCTGCAGAAAGTAGGTGATCTCTGTGCATTAATCATCTCAGCACCCACCCACTGACCCCCCTCTGCCATTTTACATGGCCTACCACATACCACCGCTGATGTGCTGTCATTCCCAGGAGTGCTGTCTCATGTTTGCCATGCGTTGGTGCTTGCTGCATCATTGCTATTCAACAAAATTGATATCTTATGTGTGCTAATGCTAGCGCTAGCTGCTAATGCTAATTGCCACGTGGCGTCTGCTTTCTGCGGTTGAAGTTAGCACTATAGTGAGACAACAACAGCACTGTAGATAATTTAGTTGTAAAAATAAATATATTTCATGGTTGAAGCTCTTAAAAACTTGTTTTGGTCATTAATGTATTACTGGTTCATAGTATATGCTTATATATACATATTATTTCATGATGTGGACTGCTAAAAACATATTGTGATGGCTCATCATAATTTTAAAGCTGACGAGCCACAACTCGAGTTATACAAGGTAAATCTGTTTACTGTAATGCAGTTATCCTGAGCTATTGGATAAAACATTGTCGCTCTGTTGAAAGTAATAAGACTAGATGATATCTCAAGAAGATTGGAACATGCACACAGTTATTTACTTTCTACACTGTTGTGTAGATTGGTTTTATAGCGATCTTCAATCTGTGATACTGAGCCCAGCCCACGGTGACTGCGAATGGTGAGACGGCGTGTGGCCAGCTGGAAGCATCCATTCACAGGAGAACCCTGAACTGAACCTTTCCCATTGGGATACAGATAAGATGCCCTCAAAAACACTACCCGGGTAGCCACAGCTGCAACCAGAACTTGAGCATTAAACAAAAACGTAGTACATGTCTATTGTCTGAGCTTATGCTGGTCCACGTTCAGGGCACTACAGATACCATTTTCTTGTTTGTGTATTTGAAGTTCCAGATATTTAGTATATAAGCCAAACAAACCATTAAACATCTAAGGGGTATTTCAAATTATAACTTTAAATGCAACATAATAATTGTATCACTAAAGTTAAAGGGTGTTTTTCTATTTATGTTACTGCTGTTATCGTTTTATCATTTCTCACCGCATCCGTTTATTAACCCTGAAACAGCAATCAAGCACTCAACCCAGCTGGAATCAGGCCCACATAAAAAGGCAGACGGGATTCATTTTCTGCACAATGAAATGCACAGTGACCCTCTTCACTGGAGTAGTTTCCTGAGTAACAGTACTTGCTCTTGTGAAAGCAACAAAGCTCCTAGCATCTAACAGATGACTCCCCTATTCTCCCTCACCTCCTCCTCCACGGCTGAAAGAGGAGCGCCGCTTCTCCTCTGTATGTTCGTTCCAGTCAGCAGGTTCATGTGGACTGCATCCAACTTCCCTGCAGTCTGCAGGGTGAACAGAAGGTCTCTGCAGTACTTGCCATTTCCTTTACAATCCAGCAATTAACTTCACCCGCTAAAAAAAACAAAGATTTTTCTCAATGCAGTCTAAATACGAAGTGTTTTCATTTTGTTAAAAAACACCCACTCAGGCTCCCGGGGGATCCAAATGACATGTAATTGAAGTTTAATGGGTCTTGGTGGCAATAACAAGAAGCGATGAATATTAATATTTTAAAATGACAATAGCGTTCTGTATGGATTTTAAATCCTGTGAGTCGCTGCAGAGTAACACACCAAAGGCTGTAAAATGGCATCTGTTAGCCGTAGCATGACCTGCTGAGAGGGAGCAGAAGCACACAAGTTTATTCAGAGTCAGTGTCACAGTTCAGCCGGGCGCAGTGCAAAAACAGATGGTGCACTTAGGAGTAGATGCAACACAGAGAGACACAGATAGGCCTCTGCAGCAGCCTTGCTCCCAGATTACTTTTTAGAGCGCAGTGTAATTATTTCGGGAGAGTCAGCTGAGCTCCGTGCTGTTTGTCAGCATCGTCCGGCTTCACGCTCACACACTTCCTCACGTTCATGCTGGTAGACAACCGGGGGCTGCTGCTGCTGTCTTACTGGACAAACAGGAGGCCTTCCTCGGGAGCACGGATTGTTGCTCAGGGGAGGAGAGGTGTTTGCTTTCCAAGCCAGTAGTTTGGCCAAACCATCTAGGATTCACATCACACTTACACAGCAACACGTTTGCTTCACTGCTCTCCAGGTTGGTGATTCCCAAACAGGGATGCATCTGCAGCTGCCAGCAGCTCATGTAATTACACCAAATAGGTGCTTTCATTTATTGGACTGTATTTATGTTTTAATTTTTCCCTCCTTTTTGTTTTTATTTGTCATATTTTCTAATCAAAGGGAAATACAACAGCTTAAATGAGCAATAAACAGTTAAAATAGTGTAAATGTCATGTATTAGTAATATAAAAATGAAAGCAGTAACCACCAAGGGCTGCAAAATGTAACCAAGTGTCAAAGATTGCATTAAAGTTAATCTAAAATTCACCTGAGGCTGGCTCCAAAAAGTGAGTGAATCCCTATAAATGTGCATTAAAGTGGCCAATGTTACCCAAACTAACATGTTTACAACCTTTCATTGGTGCCTTTTAGTTTTTATTGTTACTGAAATAATGATATAGCCTGCCGTGAAGTGCGGCTCAACCAAGTTTGAAGTTTGTGCTTCAGTTTTGGTGACTGAAATCACAGCATTTCATTTGTTTGTTACTTAGCAATGATCAGAAGATATCAGAAGATATCTGTGTTTGCGCTCGTGCAGTTTAACCAAGCTTGGCAGCAGTAGCGTATAACTCAGCACTCCATTCTCTCCAAAAACGGTCATTTCTGAGGTTAAAACAAAAAAAACAACCCAAGTGAAAGCCCTCGTGCCGAGACTCCAGAAAGCAATGGGTGTTGTTGGGTTTCCATCTTTTCTATACAGTCTGTGGGAAAATGAAAAAGCTAAACATACTGGATAGATGGTAAAAAAACAGCTAAATGTAACTGATAAATTGTTGCAATATACAGCTTGAAATTGAAGCTCCTGCTCCTGTGGTAGTATTACAAATCCAGACTTCTTCATCTGTGGGGGGTTCTGTGGGATATTACTGCTCCTGATTGTTCTGTACTGTGTGTGTTAACTCAGGACGAGGATCACTTGAATATTTAACTGCGGCAGACACGATGCCAAGAAGCCTTTTTTAAAAAAGTATTTTCTTCTGTCGCCCCCACACTTCTGGAAAGCTGCACCACCTTCCATGCAGTGAACTCAATTAAACTCTGCCACTGACCCATTTCCCTAGCAATGAGCTCAGGGATGTATCTGACAAATGCTAGTTCATGCCTGCATGTGCCCGGAGGATTGTGGCTTCAAGGAACAAAGTTTTGAGATCAAAACTCTGAGGTGAGCATAATTGCATGCAAATTTTTAACACGCAACAAGCTCAAAGACTTTGAGTATTAATATCCCATTGTTTTTCTACAACATAGTGCTGCGACTCAAGTCAAAACTGCAGTTTAATCTCTTAAATCAAACGGTTAATACCAACACTGCGTGCATACTGACTGTTTGATAAGACAATAAATTGCACCAGTGGAACGAGTCCTTGTAGAAAAAGTCACAGGCTTCAAAGGGAATCTATTAACAGATGAAGTGGTAATGATTTTAGGACACAAGTCCATTAAAATCCATTTCCTTTTAAGAGTTAGGAGTGGGGGTGGGGGTGGGGGGGTACTCATGAGTCTTTGGAGTCCAGTTCTGCTCCTATCAGCTCCAGTGTGGAAAAAAACAGGAGCACTGGGCCACTGGGACATTCCTGCAAGCATTATCAGCGCTCCTTAACTATTCTAAACTGACATGAATTGCTGTGCCGGCACGATCCCAGCGGACCTTGTTAGCTCCATTTAATGGCAAAATGAGCCAACTTCTAAGTCCTGTGCTGGCACTGGGAGCTATGAATCCTGCCTGCACTGTTGTATTAGATGGTGAATGTAAGAAGATATCACACTAATTACTGAAGGGACACAGGTTTGGGAAGGCTAAATATTTGTACATTTGTTAACACATGGAGCCAATTTGTCAGAGCAATCACAGGAAGACATTTCCATATCGACAGCACAGCCACGGCATTAAATAAATAATGTACAAACTGTAATCATCCACTTTCTTAATTTTTTAAATCAATTCTTGGCAGCTATGCTCTTGCCATTTTTCTCATGTCTTATAACATCCAAGATTTTAAGCAGATATTTGTGCGCTCTCATTCAACTATGAATCTATGGCTCTTCTGTAAACACGTTTTCAGACAATGTAAATTACAGAATATTGGCATATAAAATATTTCTAATTAGGCCGAAATGTTCCAGGTGATGTGAGTTAAAAATAAATGTATAAGTGGTAACCGTAGCACAGGTAGGAATACAGTCTAAATGCATCATAACCCACAAACAAACTGCTGTTACCCCAAATTTAAAACTGCGCGGTCCTTTTACACAGCAAACATGTTGACTGTGCATGTGCCAAAAAAAAGTGTTTACCAAAGCCAGTGGTGGGGACTGGAGCAGCAGCGTTTTCCTGGAGACTTCTTTGCAGTCAATCAGGTTCTGTGGAAACCAGAGGCGTCGCCCCCTGCTGGCCATTAGAAAGAATGCATCTTTCACCTTTCCGTTGGCTTCACTTTTGAAAGTGATTCAAAATCTTTTAAGTAAAGTCTGTTATTGTGATGTTTGCGCTTGCTTTTAAATGGCATTTGCCATGTTTTACCATTTCATGTTCTCCGGCCAAACGAAATAAACTGACCAACTTGTCCACATACCTTTACCCTCGATTGTCATAGGTATAGATTTAAGTCCTCGGTTTTGTGTTTGAGTTTAAGACAGACAGAGAAACCACGAGTTGGCCTGAAGGCAGCAGCAGCTAAATCCCCAAGAGCAATAAAATGCCAAGGTGTGCCTCTTAAAGAAACTTTTTGCTTCTAAGACAAAAAAATTATATATATATATATAATTTTTTTTTCTCAAAATGTGGAGAGGTACAAGAAAGGAAAATAGTGAGGAGACCACCTGTGCCACTTGGGGAACTGAAAACCAGAAAATACTACCTTAACAAACTTTAATTATATTGCAAATTGATAATGCGTTGCACAGATGAGGCAGAGATGTGATATAAAATTAGTCCTAATAGTTTATTTAAGGTAATTCAATGAATCAAATGGGCATGGGCTGGAGCTTCAGAATATTAAAAAACCAAAATTAAATCGCAGATACCTGTGAGGAATTAAACCACTCCTTTATTCAAATTAGACTCGAAAATGGCCTTAATAAAAAATCTAAAATCACAGGCACTAAAAAATCTAAGCCCATTACCCGGACATACCTTTAACCAAACTGAGGGAACTAAGCAGAGGCCAAAGAGAGAGTGCACACAGGCCTATGGGTGTCCTATATAATCAAGTCCTTGATTACACAGTCAGCACTGAAGCTGCATTCATCAGCATTAGGGGAGCATTCCCTGACACAAAAAGTTAAGTAGTTTTGTTCTCAACAAATTTAGAAACAGCACTCCTAATTTGCCGGTTAAAACATTAACATTCAAAGACACATAAAAGCCAAACTGTGATGTTAAATACAGATAAATAGATGATCCGAGAGATCTGACGTCATTATCCATTTTCAGGTTCCAGCAAACACTGAGGCTTTGTTTGCTTTCCAATATAATCTATCCGTCCATTTTCTTCCACTTATCCAGTTCAGGGTCACAGGGGGGTCTGGAGCTTATCCTAGCTGTCATGGGAATAGAGGAGGGGTACACCCAGGACAGGTCGTCCCTCTATCACAGAGCTAACCTAACTCATGCATGTCTTTGGACTGTGGGAGGATGCTGGAGTGCATGGAGAGACTGAACAGGATGGATCAAAAATGGACCAAAAGGACATCTGAGATGCTCTGCAACACGAGTCATTATTATGTTCCTGTTTGGTTTGGGTTAAAATAATGATCCACACTATAACACTACTCTTTTCTTTTTTTGATTAGTGAACACCTTGAGTTTTTAAAATCTTAGCCTGATGCTGTGCTGTGTGTGAATACTGCTAATAAAAAGCTGGCGAGGTCCAGAAAGACGAGTTGTGTTTATTCAGATAACAGTGGGGAGAAAAAGCGCTGCAGCTTCTTAAAATGACCTCATGCACTGCAGCAGAGGCTTTGGTCCAGAAATAAGATTATCTCATTACTTAACAAGTGGATTGTGTAAATGCAGTCTTATTAATTTACCTGTATGCATCTGCTGTACTTGACATGAGAAATATATCGGTTTAGATGCTTTACATTAGCTGCTTGACCCGCTGAACCATCTAAATCTTGCCGTAGGAGCATATTAAAGTGCTCATTTCCACTTCCATATTTTTCATTCTTTGACTCTGCTAGAGTAGCTTTGCATAATTCAACATTTAAAATAATCCTTATATATTATACTGGGCCTCGGTGCAGCCCATCAGTACACCCACGGTATGAAACCAGCTGTTTTAGCACCACCTTTCTGTGCCTGAGATGATCATATTGTTGGGATAGCCACTCTCTTTGACATCACAGAGATTCAAGGTTAGAAAAAAGACTGTAAAAAAGGGTGTTTTACAGAGTTTATGGAACATACGCTGACCTCATTATCTGACACTTTAACACAAACACCGCAACAGTGTGTGGTAAATGTTCCTACAAGAAGAGCTATCGTCATGTTATCAGACATTTTAAAGTCTTCTTTTGAGTTCAAACCAAAAAAGTGAGTGAGCCCAGCCTCACCGATGTGAGGAGGTCAGCGCGGTGACGAAAGCCGACTGGAGACGAGAAAGCAGCTCTGCTCAGACTGCCACAGCTTGGAAATGCTAACAGAGTTTATTGAACAGAGTCCGGCTGTTGTGTTGCTGCACAGAGAAGTCGTGTGCGTGTGTGGACACTAAACGGTGTAGCCATAGTAACCGCCTGGACAAAACAGAGGTGGTGACAGCTGTAATCTCAAACTGCTGGAGTGAGATATCTGTAGTTCCGTTATTATAAGCGAAGCTAGCGCTGCATCGTGAGTAAAGACTTCAGAGGCCGTGTGATGTTTGTCTGTGTCAGACGTGCTTTCGGAGCCCTGCGCAGACGTTAGGAGGCAGAAAAGGCTGGAAAGGGTTTTGGAACGTAATGAAGATCTAAGGAATAGAACTCACTTGTGCCCTTTGAGAGGCTGGCTGACATTTCCTCCACCTTGCCAATCAGATCAGCACAAATGTCCCGGGGATGAGGCCTCTGCACTTTGTCATCTTTAGTTTGAAGGATGCGACCCCCAGCAGAAAGCTTTATTAAAAAGTTTGATGAGGGAGTTTGTCTTCACTTCCTGAAGGTGTACTTAACGGGGGTGCTGGGGCTGTTTATTGTATAGCTGTATATAGTGTGGGAGGAAATGTGGTACGGTGTGTGGAAGGGTGTTTTGTTCTTAGACAATCTTTTGTCAACGCTTATTTTAAAGGTGAAATTTTTTAATATAGAATATAGACTAATAAATGATGCTATATTGTTATAAATTAATGCTAATGACAATAATTCTAAAGTAGAACATTTTGCACTTTTTACAGTCTGTATTGGGTTGAGAAAAAGATGTTTCAGCTCTTATCCAAGAAGCTTCTTCAGTTCTAAAACCAAAAGAGTCCCAGGTATTTAAACCCTAGAAGGGAGCCCTCTGGAGGTGGCCGTTGACCCACCATTGATCGTATGCATCATCACATGAGCCGAAGAGTGACAAAAAAAGGCACGGGTCATTACCAGCAGGTGTTTCAGGTGAAACCACTGTGAGACCTTCCCCCACCCTGTCATGTGACCTATTGAAGTCACCTGAAGTAAGATGTGAGCGGGGCCTGAGGTGCACTGGAAGGGATCCTGAGACTCCATCGTAGGTGGCTGACAGCTGGTGTCGTAAGCCACCGCCTCTGTTCAATGATGGACATAGATGGCCACTTTGGCTCCTCTTTCAAGCTGTCTTTGAAAGAGAAGCAAAAGAGGCCATTGATGACTGTTGGGCTAAATTTGTACTAACCCTGTTGTTAAAAATGTGATGACACTACAACATTTTTGAGCTTTCATTCCTTTAGTCATTCTGGACAGAGTTTATGAGCAGCCCAGGATGAAACAAGACGTTCTCAGGTGGTTTATGGTAAATCACTCAAAATATTTCTACGCTTTATTTTCACTCACCAGCAAATATTCAGACATAAAATTTCACAACTTCTTGCCGCCGTGCTCTCTCGACAAATGCACAGACACTGCGTGCTGCCGTGTGTCTCGGTAAAGATTGCCGGTAAAAGAGCAGCAATGGGTTCATTTCCTGCCTCTGTCCAGGCTTTCTCTGGCTGCTGCAGCCCGCGGGGAGTCGAGGTGACACGAGGCAAACATGTTGATCACAGCTCAATAAGCAGCACCGAGGTCATCAAGAGCTTCTTTAAATGAGATGGGCTACCCGTTACCCCAGCAACAGGCTACACCGATGAGCAAACAGGACGTCCCCAGACAATATGAGCGTGCACATGTCCGTACAACGGCACATTTTCATGTGTCCAAGTGTGGCTTTGAGACTTGTGTATGGTTTAGTGAAAGAGCGTGTTTGCTCAATGTCTAGGTGTGTGTGTGTGTGTGTGTGTGTTCTGCTTTACCATTTTAAACCTCAGACTGCAGAGTCATGGGTAGATATTTTGTCCTTTTTATTTTTTTTAAAAAAGGAGAAAATTGCTCTGCATTGCAGTCCGTGCAGTCCCAAGATCATTACTAATAATGGCAGTCTGTTTATAACACACTGCATTTGAGTGAACATGTGATTTGCTGAAGCACAATGCCATGCGAAATCTTAAGTCATTAAAAAGATATACAGGAGCTGGCAGGGATGCTGGAGCCCTGTATGGCTTACTATGACTAGTAATCAGCCACCATACTTTGATAACAAAGACAAATTGAACCGCTATATTCTCCATATTTGTGGTTTCAGTTAATTCAATTCAATTTTATTTACAGAGCGATAATTCACAGCCACGGTTGCCACACGACATCTTATTTTGCAAGTTAGAGAGAACAATTTTAGAGAGAAAACCCCAACAAGGTGGTAGTAAAGAAGAATTCCCTTTTAAGAGAAAACCAGGAAGAGATCTCCAACAGAACCAGGCTGAGGGTGTGAGCCATGTTTCATGACCAGTTCCAAAGAGAAGAGAGAAAAGAAGAGCATAGAAAATCCGAAATTACGTCTTTGGAAAAGGTCAGCAGTGCCAAATGCAGCACTGAGGCCAAGCAAGATTAAAACCAGAACCAGCGGATGGAAATATATCATTGTACACCTTAAATAGAGCAGATACTACAGCGCTGCTTTTAACACCGTCAACCTTGACAATGTTTTTCAAATGTCTCCAGAGCAAGCTGGTTAGCAGGACTAGTTTTGAATATATTTTCCTCTTTAAGTGATAGAACCTGTCCGAAACGGGAACGGTTCTTTGGGCATTTCAAGCATCGGTTTTAGGTCCTCTTCTTTTTTTTAACAATACATGCCTCCTGTTGGTTCTGTCCTTCAGAAGCTCAATATTCAGTATCGCTGTTATGCCGATGACACTCTGTTTTATATGCCTGCTACATTCAGGGGTTCAGATGATATGAAACCCTGGAAGGTCAGCATCCTCACATGCTTAGTATAACAGTGTCAACATGCACATTTTTTAAAATAGAATGACTCTTGACGCACCTTTCCATTTGAACAGCACACCTGTAAAGAGATGCTGGGGATGAGGTGTGATAGAGGATGTGCTATGGTGGACCCTAAAGGAAGCAGTCGAAAGGAGGAGATCTGAAGTTAGATCACAGTAGCGCTGCATTTTGTACATGTCAAAAGTATAAAATATGGCAGCTGTACCTTCTAGATCTGAGCCAATTTGGAAATGCCTGAAAACGGTTTTGTTTTTTTATGCCCAACAGGGGGCCGACTCCTGTGGCTTAAAAATAAAAAACTTCCAGCTGTATACAGTATAAGTCTCTGGATAAATGTCCCTCAGCCATCCTGATTTTTGACCTATGTTATGTCATAGTGAACAGAACACGAAGTTAATTTAGTAAATTATGGTCATTATTGAAAAAAGGCAACTGGACTTCTTTTTGTTAGTTGAAGACGTTTCGCCTCTCATCCGAAAGGCTTCTTCAGTTCTCAGACAAATGGTGGAGAGACCCAGGTATTTAAACCCCTGTGGGCATAGTCCCCTGGAGGTGTTTGTGACCCCCTATTGTTCATGTGATTAAACACATGTGCCAAGGTGTGAAGGGGGGCGTGGGTCATTTCCATCAGTGGTTTCAGTTGAAACCATCAAAGGACTACGGTCCATTGTTCCATGTGGCCTGTTGGAGTCGCTGGAACACAGGTGTGAATGGGGGTTGAGACGTCTGGGAAGGGAGCTCAGGACAGCACTGTAAGTGGGGAAAGTTGGTGGCGTAATCCACCTCCTCTATTTAAAGA
>VUQK01034758.1:10290-21226 GCA_015106715.1 Bujurquina vittata | reverse complement strand
CCGCGAAACCCCCCCCCCCCCCCGGGCTCAGCTGCGACGGCTCCTCCATGCGTTTGCTTTTTGTTACTGAATATATGCACAGAGCAGACGAGGACGGAGAATCTAGTGATTAAACCACTTGTGGGTGTTAGCACATATGTTAATTAGCCCAGAACCAGCCTTGAAATTAAAAGTAATGAAACATTTCTAAAATGTTGGCGAGTGAAGCTCCAGCTGAATTTGTGGGGATTAAAGAAAACATGAGGTGGAATTTGAAGTGAGGAGATGCAAACGACCGTCACCGAGATCTTTAATTGATCCTGTGGATGATACAGAAGGAATCTGCATGATCACGCAGTACACAATAACTCGGTTTGTCAGTACATGTGTTCAGTGTTTCAAACGCTGTGCTGCAGTCAGTGTGCAGAACATTGACCACTGGCTCAGCTTTTCCAAATGAAACTTTTTACTGGTGACCCCAAGGGACGTGGGGCCCATAAAAGGACAAATAAAAGCAGAGCAACAAAATAAAAAGCTTAAATTTGCCCTCATCACAAAATCCCGCCTGCAGGATTTTCTCTTTTTTTCTCCCCGTTTCACTGTATCGATGGCTGCTCCCTCAGGGTTAAGCTCAGTTCAATATTGTAAAAGATCTACTTATCAATAATTCACAAATACTGGCTGCCCACTTCATATGAATTGCTGCCTCCCTCTTCTCTTCTTCACCTCCTTCTTTCTAGCATCGCCACGAGCTGCTGCTGTTCTTTCATTTTCCCATGCAGCCTTTTTCAAGGACTCATGTCTTCTTCGTCTTTACTTCTCCCCTTGTGTGACTCTTCTGTATCCCTCGCTCTGTTCCCTTTGTTTAAACTCGTCTCGTTCTGCTCAGGGAGGACGTTTGCCTTCAAAAACCAGAGCTGTGTCTCAGCTGCAGAACCTGCACTCTTCATGCCGTCTATGTCAAACATCATGAATACACAAACACAAATAACCGTGTGTGTGGCTCCCTGATGCTGATTAACAGTGTCAGCAGCCCCTTGGTTACAGCCGCTGCATTTCTGCTGTTATTTTCAGCATTATTACAATCCTGAAACCAGCCTTCTTGATTACATCAGAAATAGTTGTTAGGTCACTGTGAAAGCTAATGGGCATTAGTGTCCACCCTGAGGCGAGCGCGGGGCTGACAGTAACAGCGTAATGATGCACAGTCATGTGGTGGAAACATGGTGGGATAATGCACGCTCTGCTGCATTTGAGGTCGCTTGCATTCGCTGCATCGTGTGTGACAGACAATAGCTTGCACATGTTGCTGTTTTTAATTATTTGGGTTTGTTTAGTTTCTCTGTGTATTAGTGCAAGACCTCAGCTCTAACAACACACACACACACACACCTTGGTCCGCGCCTTGGTCTGTGTGGGTTCTCCCCGGGTTCTGAGCTGCTTTAAGGACAACTGGAGACAAACTAAAAACTACTGCAAATTTAATTATACATGAAATAACTTTGTGGGACTGAGAAAGATATTATTGACTCTTAATGAGGTCATCACTGGTGCTGATCCATATCCAGTTCATCACTAGTAAACAAATGAGGGCATTAATGTGGATGCAACAGTTGATGCTGCCTCAGCTTTTTTCAGTCAGATGTCAAAGTTTGGTCACTTGTCCTTTGACCCTCTTCATCGTACCACCTACACTTCTGGGGCCTTATTTGACTTCTTCATAGTTCTTATGAAGAAAACCAAGTTTTCACAAACCCCCGCGGGGTGGTGCCTAATGGGCTTCATCTCTTTGACTTCTGAGTTAAGATGGGAGCAAGAGCTCTGAATCTGGCCGCTGCTAATTAGGGGCTGATTCCCCTGCCAAAGTGCCTGGTAGTCAAAGTGGAGATAGTGAGGAGGGTGGAGGGCTGACGGATGGTGCTCTGTCTTACTGAACACTGGACGGTGGGTCAGCGAGGAAGGGTCCGAATGATGGATAAGCGAGCACCTTATTCAGACTAATGTTTGGCAGGAAAACAGCACGCATGCGCGCGCACGCACACACATGCACGCACGCGCGCACGCACACACACACAGAAAGAAGCTTATAAATGTGCACACAGACCAGGAGCCAAGGGCATGAATACGGTAGTGTCTTCTTTTTACTAATTATCCAGCTCCCTCTACTCATCTGTCACATTTTAAGACAACATTAAAAGTGTGAAGATAAAAATAAAAAGGCTTGTTAGAAGTCAGACTGTGGATGTGTGAAAGCTCGTTATGCAACTGAAGTAGATGTGCTTTTAAATCTCACAGAATAGAGGAAAAATGATCTGGGCAGTAACAAAACCAGGAGGGGCACCTCCAAAGAGTCAGAAACAAAGTGAGGAGGAAGAAGCCCAAAACTCAATTATTTAATCCAAAGAAAGGCCGAGGCGCCGAGGACCAGCAGACAGGAAGCAGCAGCAGGTTACAGCAAATTCCAGAATAGCAAAAAGCAAAGACAAGTTCAAAGAATCCAACGAGAGCACCTGAAACGGGGTCTCTTCCATCTGCCGTGTACAGTCTTTGTAGGCCATCTTTGTGTTTGCTCACCTGAGTGAACGTCCAGGTGAGCTTCATGTGTTTGGTGGCAGCGTAGCTGCACTCCAGCAGCCTGGGTTTGCTGTTCACGTCCACGAGACACTTGTTGTCGTCGTCGTCGATCGTCGGACTCAGCACTCCCAGGTGAAGCTGCTGGGAGCTGGTGTAGTACACGTTCTGCTGGGAAACAGAGACCAAACAAGTTTAATCATGCACCACCTTCAAGACCCTTGAAGTGATGGCGGTCTCCTATACGTGCACGGCAAACAGGAGGCCGGGCTAATGCACGGAGCTTCTACATTAAATTTACACTCTTCAGATTTTGCTCTTTTTTCTGTAACTTTTCTAAAGCAATGACGACTGTCACAGTACCAGATTTCCACTAAACAATTATCATGACAATATATCAATAATGTCCTCAACATTAAACAACACACTGATGTTTGACACAGGGTCAGGATGAAGGAGATGAAGGCCTCGATGCTCACACACGGTGACAGCAAAAACACAAATCTGCAGCTCATGCTATCTATGCACATCTTTTACGGATACAGTGTAATGAGGTGTGAAGCCATTTTCACTAAAAAGGTTAAATCCGTACTTTTACTTTTTTGGACACAAATATTTGTATCTGTACTTCTACTGAAGTGATGACTGTGTGTATTTTGTGCAGTCATGAACGTTTCTGTGCTTTGTCCTCTTGGCTGATCGTGGTCCTCCACAGACGCCGCTTCCTGTTTCACGGGGGTTCTTCTTCCTCACTGTCACTTTCTCACAGAGGAACATGAGCTCCGTATAAAGGTGCAATATAAATAAAACTAGAATATAAGTGAATTATAATGCAATATAAATAAAAAAAAACAAGACTACGACCTTGATAACCTTGATGGTCACTTTTGTTTGCACCTGTTTTTGCTGATCACAGCGCGCCGTCCTCCCGTCAGAACAAGCTGGACGCCGACAGCAGCAGATGCCTGCATTTTATAATCAAGCCTGTACTCACAAAGGCTTTCCCCTTATTAGACTCCAGCTGCAGGGAGGAATGTAAGTAGGCTAATTTCTGAATTCTAAGTGTTTTTACATTTTTTCTTTATCTCACCTGCAAAATTTTCCACATCTCTTAAAAACATTTTCACTTTTAGTGCTGAAAGAAGTAAACAAGCCACCTGTAACTGAACTAATTAGGAGGAAAACAGGGAAAAAAGGGGGAAATGTTTAGTGGTGGGAGGGAGAAGAGAGGTCAGGGTAAAAGTGGATGCTGGTTAAATACTAGCTTAGACATTTTTGCATACCTGGAAAGGAAAACAAAAGCATGAGGACACGGTAATGAATGCAAATGCTGGCCCACTTTTGAAGCCTGCAAAATGCCTCGTGAGGGAAAGCAAACACAAACCTTAAATAGTCTGAAACCTCCAACCATGAAGCGAGGTCTGACACAACAGACAGAGATGAGACAAAGAATCACAGACAACTTGACACGAGTAAAGCAAATGAGAAGGATCAAGGTCGACATGAAATCCAAACAAGCAGCAAAAGTTGAGATCAAGGAGCCGCGGAACAGCAGGCACAGAAGCGGCACCGCCGGGAGCGAACGGGAACGCCGGCTGAGCGCTCAGAGTGTGTGTGTTTCCACCGGAGTGTGTGAAAGCTCAGAGGAGGTAATTGATGAGAATGATGACCGTCTTACAGGACATTTCCAGATAGGAGCCATTATCACACTGCGAAGCAGCCACGGGGCTTTTAAGCTGCTGTTTAAAAACTCCCCGACACACACAATAGCACACACCGATGGGTGTTTGTGTGTGTGTGCCAGAGCTTTGTTTTCTGTGTATGCATGTGCACTAATAAGAGTGATTACATTTGCATCTGTCAGTAGAGTGATGCTCAGTCTCCAGCGGAGGGCGTGATGCAGGCAAGCCATGAAGGATCGGTGCAGAGCTGCTGCCTCTGCTGACAGATGGACACAGGAACAAGCACAGACAGCAGAAAGCTGGAACACCTTTTAGCGTTTAACACACAGACAGATGGTCTTTTGACTCAAGATCAAATCCGTGTGTATTCAATAAAAACTCTTTACCGATGTAATGTTTAAAGTTTCCTGTGACATACTTCGCATGCACAAATAATGACGTGCGTAAAGGTGGCTGGGTTCAGGTGACACACCTGTGGAGGTATGGAGATGTCGAGCACAGGGAGAGGATGCCTGAGGAGTGGAGAAGAAGTGTTCTGGTGCTGATGATCAAGAACAAGGCTGACCTGCAGCTGCAGTAACTACAGGGGAGGAAGCTGAAGAGCCACATGATGAAGATCTGGGAAGAGTTGATGAAGCTCGGCCGAGAACATCAGTCTGGCTTCATGCTGAGAAAAAACTCTATAGATGAAATGTTTGCTTTAAGAGCGCTGATGAAGAGTGTGTGAGTGTGACAGTGGGGAGGTGTGCAGCAGCATTGACAGATGGGTGGGGGTGTGACCCTCTTCTTGGATGCTGTGGTCTCCATGAACTATGATGCTTGCAGACTGTGAGAGTAGGGAGCAGGTGGAAGAGACTCTGGAGAGGTGGAGGTATGCACTGGAGAGAAGAGGCATCAAAGATTCAAGGATGAGCTTAATAGCTGGAGTCAAACATCCAAAACAACAGACAGTACAGGTGAAGAAGAGTACGGGTGGAGACGAGTGTCAGGGGTGACTCGTGACAGGGAAGGTCTACAGGATGGTAGAGAGACCTGCTGTGATGGTGAAGATGAATACTGAAGATGTTCAGATCTTCACTGGGACTGAGCAGGATGGAGAGGATTAGAGATGAGTCCAGCTCAGAGTCAGAGAGGCTGAGATGCTTTGGACATGTGCAGAGGAGAGAGGGTGGAGATACTGGAGAAAGGACGATGAAGATGGAGCTGCCAGGCAGGAGGAAAAGAGGAAGACCTCAGAGGAGGTTCATGGATGTATGGATCTATTTTTCAGGTGAAAAAGTCCTCTAGTGGTAAGAATTGGGACAGTGTTACCTGGAGGGGTCAGTCAAACCCAGGTGACCATTCATAGTGCCCCCCCCCCATTTGCTCAGGACAGGCAAAATATTAAAGTTTGGTTTCTTTTCCAAACTTTAAGATCATTTATTATAACCACAAAGGTCTCTTAACCAATTTGCCTTATTAGTGAAAAAGTCAAATCAGGACTTTTCACTGGTTTCCTTATACAACACGACACAGGAGGGAAATAGATCGGAACTGGGACATGGAGCGTCTACAGAATCAGAACAACTTCAGCACTGATGCATTTCAATTTCATTTTCAGCACTTCTTGAAAACATCGTCCTTTTCATTTGGCACATGAACTGTCTGAAGCTTCTGCCTCAGTCCCGGAAACGAGGACTTGTTGTCCCCAGGAACACCAGCTGATTACATTTTATGATGTCCATCCATCCATCATCTTTTGCTTATCTGGGACCAGGTCGCGGGGGCAGCAGCCTAAGCAGAGAAGCCCAGGCTTCCCTCTCCCCAACCACCTCCACCAGCTCATCGGGGGGACCCCAAGGTGTTCCCAGCCGAGAGAGAGCCGCCGTGTCCTGGGTCTACCCCGGAGCCTTCTCCCGGTTGGGCATGCCTGGAACACCTCACCTAAGAGGCGGCCAGGAGGCATCCTAATCAGATGCCCGAGCCACCTCAGCTGGCTCCTCTCGATCTCCTTCTGATGTGCTGATACTAAAATATGTCATTGGGCCTCAGACAGACAGAAATGTGCATAAAAGACTGAGCAGCAAAACAGGTATTGGGCCATTTAATTGGAGGACGTTAGACATCATTTAAAACTGTGGGTGTGTGTGTGTTTGTGTGGGCTTGTGCGGGTTTGTGGGCTGAAGATGTGATTCATTCTCGTCCCCAGACACACGTATTTAATGCACCGAGCAGACGCATCAGGCTGGAGCTGCAGCTTCCATGTTATATGTATGCAGCAGGGCAGAATAGCAGGAGCATAACAGAGGCTGATTACGTATTCCAGTGGATAAACTGAGGTCACACTATTTACGCCTTCTCCACATCTGAACAGGAGTCGCGTGGAAAGGAGCAGATTTCCAAGGAAGGCACTTCTTTCCCACTGCTTCCGGTCTGGAACAGAGCCGGAGAAAATGTGGTGACTCTGAGGCAGCTTCTGATCTGACATCCTTCAGAACTGCGCTCTGATTGGAGGCGGTCATCACTGCGAGGAGGGGTCTGAATTTTGGGAGCTAATTATTTTAATTGCCTCCATAAGCTGTATGTCTCAACCACTGACTGTGATGATAAGAGGCCAAGGCAGCGAACAAGATTAAAGCTTTCCACTGTTCTGGGAACAGCAGCATGCCCACACACTGACAGCACCATCCATCTGGCTTTGGTGCTTCCGCCTCATGTCTCTTCCTCAGCACCCGTCTTGTGACCCAGTCATCGTCCTCGTGTGTGTCCACAGGGACGAGTCACTTCTCGGACAGGTGAATCCTTGCAAACACCTGATCAGGTGAATACTTCTCACGGGCTGTGTGCTTCCATTGGAAAGCAAACCCATCATGGCCACTCGCTCGCTAACGCTCTGTCGCAGGAACAGTTCATTTATGGTGAGAACTAAAGCAGACAGCAGTTCGTTTAGAGGGAGGGGTTAGATGAGCGTGGAGTCGACAGCTCCGTGTCCTCCTGTTGCCAGAGTTCGGTGCACGGTCGGTTTCATGCACAGAAAGCGGGAAGCTTGTGATCTATGGACAATACGACGGTTTAGTCTGCCTTCACTGCTGAAGCTACACTCTCACATCAGCAGACGCTAGTGGAGCATTCATTTAGTTCACCTGGAACAGACAGCCCACCAGTCCAGGGGGTACACCGCCTCTCGCCCTTTGGCAGCTGGGATTGGCTCCACCCCCACCCCCAACAGCACTGAATTATATAAGTGAAAAAAGAGAGCTGGATGGAGCTTGCTTCGTTTATATGAACTATTGCATAAAATAAATTTGTCCAATTGTAACAGGATGCTTTGGGTCAGTCATAACAATCTTTTTCCCACTGAACAGAAAATGGAGGTAAACAGCTAAAACACTGATGTGCACCTGCTTCTAGAGGAAAAAGGCCACGTTTTATTTTAGCTACTGCACCAGTATTATTAATGTATCAGAATAAGTAAACTCACGGGGAAGCAGATCCTGCCCATAATGCATCTGAACTCTCCACATGAATGCTGTATGTTTAACAGGATGGTTTTCACGAGCTATGCAGATATTTAAAGTCCAGTTAAATCACAGCAGAAAGTTCTGTGTCTCTCTAAGAAGCTGCTGCTGCTGCGAGGAGATGCTATCAGAAGGTGGCTGCTCACTTGATGCCTTCATGAAATCTAAATATCGGCAGCTGGAAGGCTGCAGCTGGAAGGCTGCAGCTGGAAGGCTGCACCCACTGTGTGGTGACATGCAGAAATGTACTTTGCAATAAAAAAAAATTGGAAACTGTTTTAAGTTCTCATGCAGCAGCCCCGTGCAGCCCCATTCACTGTGGATGATCAGTGGGCGTGACGCAGACATGCTCGATATGTTAGATGAAGAGGATAAACTGCTGGTTATTTTCTGCTGGATTTCATGTGTGCAATAAACTGAACACGTGGGTCAGAACTCGGTCCTGATTCAAAGAGCTGGTTAATCTGTCGGAGCGACGCTTTCTGTTCCAGCAGCGCACCGGCTGCAGCAGGAGAGCTAACATGGACCGAGCTAACAGCAAAGGAGGCGTTTCATCCTGTTAGCAGATTCTCTGCTGACATTTTTCAATTCAATTCTAATTCATTTACACAACAACAACACAACAACAGTCACTTCAAGGTGTGTAGTAGTGTAAAGTAAAGACTGCAATAATAAGAGAAAGCCCCAAAAACCAGACGACCCCTACGAGCAGCACTTGGTGACAGTGGGACGGAAAAACTCCCTTTTAACAGGAAGAAAGCTGCAGCAGAAGCAGGCTCAGGGAGGGGCAGTCATGTGCCCCGGCTGGGCTGAAGGAGGAGATTTAAAGCGCTCCTCCCTTTTCTTTCTTTGCACTCAGTAACATAACACGTTCCCGTCTACTACATTAAAGTCATTTAGCTGATCTCTGGTCAGCTCCCACTCAAATCAAACTTGCATTCATTTGTTACAAAGAACAATGTTTACGGCCAGTTACAGCACTAAGAAAGTCAGCACACCGGCACACCTCTAAAATCATTATTAAGCCTAAATAATAATAATAATATTAATAATAAAGACTCTGTCCGTGTCTTGATTGGTCTTCCAAAGATAATGACACTGTGGAGCAGGCACACGCACGTATTATCTGAGACTCCTGCTGAGCTTGTTACTGGCAGGCAGGGATGTATTGGGGCAGGCTAATCACTGGTGTGCCCCTCAGCCATCTGCTGCAGTGGTGGGAGACAACACAAACACAACAGCTGCAAAGTTGTCTCAGAACATAATGAAGAGGTTTATCTGGATGAGTGGAGCAGGAGGAGGAAGAGGAGGGGCGTTTAAGAGAGAGAGAGCAAACAATGAGGGCAAGCACACACAAAGACACACACACACACACTGAGTGAGAGCTTATTACTGTATCACACACAGATCAGATTTAATAGGCTGACAGTAAAAATAACAGATCAGTGCAATGGAAATCATTCTAACATCATTTTATAAGCTGTGACTTTAATGAGCCACACGTGTCTGTAGGCAGCATATACTCTTTATTTGAATAAAGACAGATCTTGGATCGATACTCCACCTTCAGGACGGTGCTGTGTGGGAGGATGGCTTTTCTTTCCCACTGACACAGAAAACATGTTTCTACCAAAGTTTTTAAAGTTTTCTGAATTCCACATATGTCCACATATTATCGGTTTCAACTGGTAATTAGTTTGCTTCTCTTTGTGTTAAACACACTCCCCGGGGAAATAAATCCATCTTAAATCTTTAATGCCCAACCAGCTTTTCACAAACTGATAAATCGGTGTCGTCTGAAGTCTCGTTATAGTAAGAAAAGTGGCTGCTGGAGGAAAGAACTGTCTCCTTCCCCGGTGACGAGGCTGCGTCTCAAAGTGTAATCTTTGATTAAACTTGTTCCACTACTTGCTTTCTCTTTATACGTGTTTTTCCTCCGGGCCGCTTACAAACATCAAATTCTGCTCCAAGATTTCCTGCAGCTTGTTCATTTGCGCCTGGATATACAAGTTCAATATCCTGGTAACTTCCCTGTGTGGACACCCACACACACACACACACATAGAATTTATACTTGCTATATGTGAGGACTTGGTCACAGCTGTGATAGTGTTTCCACACAGGACGCCGTATTGGCAAAGCCAAGTCCCAGAATAAGCCCTCGAATAAATGGCAGCTAGTTAGTGTACTCACACTGCAGACAGGCACGCACGCGCACACACACACTGCAGACACACAAACACACACACAGCCCTGGTAAACAGCCTCAAAGGTCTAATTTTCAGACTTCATTGATCGAGCCACAAACCAATCTTCTTAGCAAGGCTATACCAATATTGAGGCTCACATCAGATTTCTATTACCTGCTTAATTTCCACTGCAATTTCTCGCTATTCTGTCAAAGGCATATTGTGATGCACGGCTCCCGCACTCGACCGAAATTAGCCCCCGATTCAACAGCAGCATTCATTTTCCAACTTTAGCAAATGAGATGCAGAGACGGGTTTCCTGTTTAGAAACACTTCAGGACGTGTGTGCAGCCGGGGTGCAAAGGCTGGAACTTTTCACCCTTTAGAAATAACAGCTAGCTTGTGAATAACTTTATTTATTTATTTTATGAATGTAGATTTGTGCAGCATATTGACTCTGGGAGAAGCAATCATGATGCTAAATTGGACCACATGAGGGACAACAAGCTGAAACCAAATCACTGCTGCACATCGTGCACTCTCACACCCACAAACACACAGCTCCTCAGGCTTTGTCATACTGTCTTTATCTGCCTCGTGCATTTCTTGGATTAGTCAATTCATGATATACACACACGATACAAGCTGAGGCTGAGATCCTGATTATTGTTCATTCTTTACTGAATATGAAGCAGAATACAGACAGAAGACCTGCTAGAGCTAAAACTAATGTACACAAAGTGTCAGAGTCAGGTGCCGGGCCACCATGGACCGCCATGGACCACCATGAGCCACCATGGACCCCCATGAGCCACCATGGACCCCCATGAGCCACCATGGACCACCATGAGCCACCATGGACCCCCATAAGCCACCATGAGCCACTATGAGCCACCATGGACCGCCATGGACCACCATGAGCCACCATGGACCCCCATGAGCCACCATGGACCCCAATGAGCCACCATGAGACACCATGGACCATCATGAGCCACCATGGACCCCCATGAGCCACCAT
>VUQK01034755.1:11001-22847 GCA_015106715.1 Bujurquina vittata | reverse complement strand
GGGGCGGGCGCCCCGGGGGGGGGGGGGGAAAAGAGGGGAAAAAGGGGGGGGGGGGGGGGGGGGGGGGGGGGGGCGGTCTCGGGCCTGCCCGTGCCGTTTCAAACCAACCAGGTGGAAACCACTTGGGGGACGGATCAGAGGAGTGAGGTGCCAAAACACACCTCAGTGACGCCTAGTTTATCCTGTTTATCACCTCACGCTACGCTCTTCAACATAAATACATAATAAAGTTTTATGTAATCTGATCTTTTCTATTAAAAAAGGATAAAAATGTACATGTACAGTTTTAGTTACACTGTCAAACAAGAGAGGAGACACCCAAATGTGACACAAGCTCAGCAGCACTTTCAGTTTCATTACTATGTGCAGTGACTATAAAGTTTATGACTATAAAGTTTAATCTAATCTAAACTTCAAGGGCCAAGTAAGCCTGATCATTTGCCTTCATTCATTTTACAGGCTTCATTTCCTCCTTTGCTTGTTATTGTCCCTTTTAAAGCCCTCATTGGTTCAATTATTTCTCATCTTTCACTTCTATTTATTGCAGTCGTGTTCATTTGCATTGGTGTCCCTGCACAGCACATAAAGCTGCAATAATCAGCCTGTGACACAGTTCAGGCTCACTGACTGCTCATCACAGTCGGGGTTGAATTATGGACCATGGCAGCTCTAAACCAATGAGACAGTTACATATATAAAGCTTAAACAACACAGTAAAGTAATGACAGGTGGAACACGTCTGAGTTTCATCTGACTGTTTGTGCTCAACAGGAGGACAGATAACGGCTGAGGTCACTGAGCTCAGGTGTTGGCATGATGTTTACAGTCAACTGCATTCACACGTGGCCATAAACTGCTCTGACATGGACTGACCGACATGTTTTGGGTCTGAGGAAACATTAAGCTGCATAGTTTACACATGAATGTGTTACAACTTCTCAGGTGTGAAGCAGCAGTTTTATTTTGTCTTATGCGAAAATAAACTGATTTTTATTGGTTTGAGGTGGAATTTTTGGCACAAAAAGTAATCAGATTATGGAGAAAGCAAAGGGCGGATTCCTCAGTAACAACAGATGTTTGGCTTGTGCCAACAAGCAAAGAGCTGGAGGATTTCTGTGACTTGTTTCAAAGATCACCAGAAGCATTTCGTTGGTTTCTGCTGCAGCATTTAGTTTGTAAAATACAGATTTGAAGCAGCTTATCACAACTGCTGCACTTTTTTTGTCTTATGTGATAATGAGCTGAATGTTTTTGGTTTTCAGATGGCCAAAATGAGAGTGCTGAGAGCTTGAAATTGGACTGTGGGAGAGCCAAAGGTTGTGATAACAGAGTGCACATCCGTGAGTGACAGTGAGGACCTTTGCTGTGGCCTGATGGACTCACTGATTAAGGTGCAGTAAAAGGAAAGTGCTTTCAGCCATAAATATCTTAATTAAAGACGACGTCTTGTTGTTTTTTGTTTCAGCCTCAGATATAAATGCCCCCCTCCTCCCGAGGTCACAGACCCCCCTCACCTTTTTGGCTTTGTTGATCAGGGACCTGATGGTGTCCTTGATGTTGTGAGACTTGTCTCTCTGGAAGTAGATCTGAGTCTCTGACGGTCCGAATCTCGTCGGGGCGTCCGGCCATCCGAGCTCCAGCATCGGAGGCTCCTCGTCGGACATCATGGGGAAATAAGTGCCAGAAGTAAGCTCGGACACGGCGTCCCCGTCCCCGAAGTCCCGGTCGCCGGCGCCATTGCTCTCGGGGCCACCGCACGCCTTGCTGGCCTCATGCTGCGTGATGTAGTGGATCTCTAGCGGGGAGAGGAAGTTCACCTCCCGCTCCTCGGTCAGCACCCTGCGGTACTCCTTCTCTCCGTGCTCCAGCAGAGCGTCCGTGGCCAGCCGGGCCGCCTCGTTGTGGCTCAGCTCCAGCGTGGAGACCTGCCGCCACGGGTTCTTCACCTCCTCCAGCCGGGTTGCGAGCTTGCCCAGCGGCTTCCTGCCGTTCGAGGCCGGCCTCAGGCCCTCGGAGCTGATCATGGTGCTGCCGCGGTCAGCAGGTGCGGGATTAAGTCGGTAAATCCGCTTTTCTGATCGCTCCCGGGATTAAATAAAGAAATAACGCGCGCCGAGAAGCCGGGGACAGGAAACTACCTGCTGCTCTGCTCAGCTTTAGGAAACATTGGCGCTGTTTAAAAGAACATCTACACAAAGTGCGGATTATGTCAGACTACAGCATAGCAATAATCCGTCCTGAGCGCACAACTCCAGCAGAAAACACCCCCGGGGGGCTGCAGCTGCCGGGATCCCGCAAACCTCAAACGACTCTCTCAAAAGTATCCAAGTCTCCGCGGAGGGGCAACAAAGTCAGCAATAAAGGAGCATTCACGAGTTTCTAAATAATCCCAAGCAGGAGCAGCAGCTGCTTCCTGCGAGGCGCTCTAGTGGTCCTAATGGTGGTCCTAATGGTCCCCCCTTCTCTGGTTCCGGGGCTGGTCGAGCAGGATGCGAACTCCCAGGAGCCTCTCAGCGCAGCCTCCTCTCCCTCAGCATGTGTGTGTCCGTCAGGTGTGCGTCTTCTGCTCACCTGTTTCTACCTGTCCTGTCCGCAGTCTCAGACGTAGACAGGCTCCTCCCACCCTCTCCGTTGTCAGGCCAACCAGCTCACAAAAGGTAACCGATGCCTGCAGATGACTTTCAAAATAAAGCTCCCACAAAGCGACACAGCTAAAAGCACACAGACTGTAAATAAAAAAGGGACAAACGTGATGGCTCCCGAGTTTACGTTAAAATACAGAAAAATCTAATAAAAAGGGAAAACATCTGCTACCACTATTACACTACTTTAAATGATAGGAAAGCATGAATGTGTTATATAAGCTAAAATCTATGAATCTATGGCAAATGGCAGATCTAATAACACGCAAACACTACATTCAGATGATACAACATACAGATACAACTTTCTGGGAAAACTGAGAGAGAAACACAGCTCAATGTGATGTATTTGAAGCTAAGTGTGGTTTAAACTGTATGAATGATGTAACGGGGAAACGCCACAATGTTATTTATCTAAGCTCAGATAGATGATGGAAAACCTAAAAGCGATTAATATAAATGATGAAAGACGTCTAAGTATATTAATATAAGCTCAAATTTACTCTGTTGTTAAAGAGTAACAGTTTTTTTAAAGCAACACATCAGCCATAAATTACAAATGATGCATGATCAAAAAAGTAATATATTGTGAACATCTGCTGAAATAAAGCTTAAAGTCACAGATGACTGTTAAAAAGTGAATATCTATACTGGTTTGAAGCGTGGCTTCAAATTGTTGGAATGCGGCTATAAATTACAGCAAACTGTCTAAAAGACTTAAAAGTACGGACATTTTTTAAAATTCAAATTTATTAAAGAAACTCACCTATATTGCAACAGCAGTTGGATCTCAGCGTCAGGCCACATTTAGTTTAATGTGAGTGCCTTAGAAACTGTTTTGTGTACTTTTATTTTGAAGGGACCGTTTCCCACACACCCTTTCAGTCCTGATAATCACGTAATCATCACTTTAGCTCTTTCCTCTGATGTAGCTTTAGTTCCTTGTATGGAGAAATGAGGACAGGTGTTCTCTGCCTGTTAACGGATATTTAAATGAAGGTTCCCGGCAGTGGCTGGACTTCCTTCCAAGTGAAAAGGTTCACACTCTGCTTGTGGACAGCACACACCTCACACACAAGGAGTTTTTTCTCTCTGGTCACCTGATGTGTGAAACAGAAAACCCTCCTCATCCTCCCTCTCGTCCCCTGAGACTCTCGGCCCTGCTAGCTGTTACACGAACGCTGAAACTCTAATTCACCTGAAAGCTCACGCAAGTCCCTGCAGACTTTACCTTCTGCTTCATGCATAATAAACGTCCCGTGATGGTTTACAGGCGGCTCAGAGAGCAGCTGGATGGCTCTCTGCTCGGATTATGTGCACTTTATAGCACCATGGATGTAAACTCAAAGGCTGACCTTTGAGTCCCACAGACTCCCATGTTAAAGCTGCAGTATTAGGGGCGTGGCCTCTGTGACTGACAGGTAGATGGCGACACATGGAGCTGCAGCTGCTCACTGTCTCATCGGCTTCACCTCAGCTAATTGGAGTCCCTGAACTGGACCTCTGGACACAAATGCCATTGCATGCTTGTTTGGGCTTTTATTTTGAAGTTACCTTTCATTTCAGCGGTCACCGCCACACAAAACGCGTGCAGAGCCACCACAAAATGTTTCTGTATTCGCTTTGCGTCACTTTGAGGTCACCTTTGCTGCACAGATGCAGCATAGTGTGTAATCATGTTGCATTTGTGTGTTGATATTTTTTATTCGTTATGCAGCTTTTCTTTTTGTTTCATTTTAAATCACATTAAATTGTTTTTCTGTGATTTTGTTAAGTTTGATATTTTATTTCTATTATGTCTACTTTTATTGAACCTTATGTAGCAACTTTTTAATCTCTTTTTCTGTTTTAACATTTTATTTCCTTTCTCTACCTTGTTAAAGATTAATGTTGTGTGAGGAATGATTGGCAAGGAATGAGGAATGACGTAGCAAAATAAAGTAAATTGTTTCTCTGTAAGTTCATTTTGCTTCCAGGGAACTGGATGGTTCGCATATCACCTCTTTCAAACTTTCATTAGAAGCCGGTTTCCTGTACACGTCAGGAGACAGTGAAGGACTCATCGTCTGTGAACGGTGGGCCATGCTCATCTTTTATCCACACTCCACCTGCCAAACAAACATCTGCCTCCACACGGCTGCTGCGCTTTGTTTCGTAATAAAGGTGCAATCGCAGTTCTTTAGGAGCTGATCGTGTGAAAATGACATCTATTCATATCTCGTTCACATCACTCCCCGTGAAAAACGTTCATATTCCAAATATTTGCCCTGCAGAGGAGGAATATTTAAGTCCCACGTAATTCTGAAGCATCTGAACACAGACGCAGTGTAAAAGGCCCTCCGTGGTTATCCTCATCTTAATGTGGACTTACATCATTTTGTAGGCTTTTTTTGTCATTTTGAATCGGATTTAGTCAAATGTTCTCGTTGGCTTTATGATTTTGCATAGTTTGTTGGTATTTTACACAGTTCTTTGTCTTTTGTGTGTCTCCTCCCTCTGTGCCGCTTAGTTTCTTATTCAGTGTTTTTCCGGTTGTTTTTCTTCACTTTGCATCTTTACAATGTTTACATGACTTTTGCTGTGTCGGCGAGTTTGATGTGCTGCTTCATTTTGCGTTACTCTAATGCAGTTTTACATGACGTTAGTCTTTTTCTTTTATGTCACTTTGCATTTTTGTGTTGTTGCTTTGTATCATTTTGTGGATGTTTTATGCCCTGATCGTCTTCTGCTTTGATCGTCATTTTGTCGCTTTGTGTTTGTTTTTGCTGCTTTTGTGTCATATTCAGCATTTTGTGGATATTTAGCATCTTTTATGGTTATTATTCTGCATCAGTTGTTTTTGTCACTCTGTATCTCCTGTTTTGTTGTTCTTTGTATTCTTTTCGTGTTGTTGCCTTGTCATTTAAAGCAATTGTGCTTGATTTTTTTGTGTTATTCTGTGCAGTTTTCTGTCTTTTTTCTTGCTTTACGTCTCTGTGTACTTGATAATTTGTATCTGATTTTTATGTCTTGTTTTATCATTTTGTTCAGTTTTCTGATGGCAGTAATAACGTGTGCGAGGAAAGATTGACAGATGTGACCAAAGAAAAGAGAGAACAATGAAATACTTCAGTTATTGGTTCGGGGGAACTGAGCAGGCCCGTTTGCGTATCGTGTTCCTGTGATTTGTGAGTTCCTGTACGGAAGCCTATGAAGGACAATGAAGGCTTGTCTGTGGCTCTGCTCCCCGGGGGAACTTGAAATGAAATGATGAAAGGACGTGACTGGATAAAAGTTTCTTTTTCTGTGTTAATGGGGTCAAACAGTTGCAGTACGCTCACATTTCTTTATCACAGCTCAGACAGGAAGCTTTGACAGGCGCTCCACACGTATGGCTCGATACGTATCCGTAATCAGACAAAAACATCCGTGAGGAAGGACCCTGTGACTTAATATTTGCCCAAGTGGGAGGGAAAGATACTCAAAGCAAACATCACCGTGGTGATGAGCTTCTGTTTGACATCATCTCTGTGCCATTAGAATAAGTAAATATGTGGCTGCACTTTATATGCTGACACACTGACTTCCATTCAGTCTGTCCAGGTCATGAGACAGGTGGAGAAGTCCACCAGTGGACCGACAGGTTAACCTGCACAATAAAAGAGCAGTAACTGCAGTGTGAGTTATAAACCTGAGGCCAAACCTTGAGCTGGCGCTCTGCCTGCGCTGTGAAAGTAGGGCACAGCCTGATTTCAGTGGCACAGAAGGAGCTCTGTTCAAACTTGATTTCCAAACTTCTTCTTCTCTTTGAGCTCCTTCAGACATTCATTTAAATTAAGGCTTCTAGTTTTTAATAGTTTCTTGACATCTTAGGCGTAAACCCACAGCTGCTGTCTGTGTCTGAGCTTCCCACTAAGCCAAAGGTCACACCAAAAGTCCCAGACTGCTGTGGGCCGAGTGACCTTTGCTATTGATCTGTATTTCTATATGAACAAAGATAAAAGGCTCATGGTGCCATTTTATTTGAAGGAAGGAATTCTGGAGTTTTGCCGCCTGCTAACCCAGAATCAAAATCAAAATCCAGTGATTTATTCAAATGGTGAAAAAGAAATAAAAAAGAGCTCATATGAGATGTGACTTTCTGCGTGCAACGTGAACAGAGTCACAGGACTGAGGTGAGTCACAGAAATGTAATCATAATGTGAACAATTTACAGGCTCACAGCTTTCATTCGAATTAAGCTGAAACCAGGCAGAGCCAGACCGAGGGCCGAGCAGTGCGGGAAGTGGACGGACTGGTTTCCAGCAGTGAATGATCACGCCCATGCTCACACTGTTTTATCAGCGTGTAAGCATTTGAAAGTATATTTAATAATCCAGCATTTTTATGTCATCTTGGACGAAGCCCTGGTGTTAGGTAACGATTAGAGGAAGTGACTGTAGTGAAAGCAGTTTACACACAAATTTACCACAATTTTTCCATCAGTATGACTTCTTCACCTCAGCCGAGTGTAAAAGATCTTTGATGTGTCTCTGATGTTTCCACGAAAACTGTCACACACAAAATTCAAATGTACATTACGCCACAGTGAGTCAGCCTTTAAAGATGCTCTGACCCAGAGTTTCTCAAATCAAGGCCTCGTGACCCCCCGCCCAGCAGGTTTTAGATGTGCATACTGAGGAGGGCCCCCCCTGCCCTGCAGGGCAGGGGGGCACGAGGCCTGGATTTGAGAACCACTGCTAACCAAAAACATACTAAAACCAGATTAAGAGATTATTTTGGATCAGTGACGCAGAGCTCCTGGACCGAGTTCCTTGTAACAGTAAAAATAAGTCTGACTAGTTTCTAATAAATTAATGGAACTTCTTTCATTTTTCATTTGGCTGAAGAACAAAAGAAAGAAGCAGAGCTGCCATCAGGCAGCAACCTTTGACCCCCCCTCACAAATGCAGGAGCAGCCTTGTGGAAAGCAGCCACAGATGAAGGGACGCGCATTCGGCTGAGTCGTGTGTCACTGCAGATTGACGTCTTTGTCCTTCAAACTTTAGCTGGCATCAAAAAGTCGTTTCAGGCTTTGACCTGTAAGTGAAAGTATAAATATTTAGTGATGTTCTGTAGATGTGCATCGATGAAGATAAGCCTGGTGAGTGACATGTTAAAGAGGCTTTTTAGGCTGCCAGGGTTTGTTGGTTCAGCTTTACTGTTGTGCCAGCAGCTGTCACTCGTCCTTTTCAAAGTGAACCTGTTGTACCGGCTGAGAAACCAAACATCATTCCACAGGGCTCAGCTGTTCTTACACTATTTTCATGGTTTTAATCTTCAGGAAACCAGTGTGCACCATCCTGCTCATTTCCAGCTCCATATTTTTATTCTTGGACTCCATTTAGCTCCTCCCCCTTTAAGCCTTCTTTCTTCCTATTGGCTGTCGCTTGCAGAGCCGCCATCATCCGCATCCTTACATTGTTAGAAAGCTACAAACAATTACAGCCCATTACGTTCTCTTAAAGTGTTGTCTTTGTGCTCATCAACACACTTTGTTTATGCTGCACTACCAAAAAGATCAGTCACAAGTTGAGGTGTGGATTGGTGCACAAAGTAGTTACATATTAGTTACATTTCTGAGGAATGTGCACTTGGTTTACAGCGTTACAGAGTTACAGCACAGGGTCAAACTCAGCCTCTGAGGGTGATGTGGACCATTTCTATCCCTTTATGTGCACAGATTAGCAAGTCCCAAAACCACGTGAATGTGACCAGGTTATTCTGACACAGTTTTGTTCCATCCTTTGAAGAACTTCAAATCACACCAGGAGTATTTCTGAAGCATTTATGCTTCTGTGCTGCAGGTACTTCATAAGTGCGAACACTTCTAAAACCAAACCATAACCAGAGCAAACAAATGCACAGTACCAAGGAAACATCTTACAGAGTAGCAAGCAACTCTCAGGCCCCATGTACTCGACACCGTTTCAAAATGAAAACGGCATCATTTCGATGCGTTTCGGCCTCCCGTTGACACGAGAAAGGAGTGAAAACGATGCGTTTTCGAAACGGGGTCCAGAGTGGAGCATTTCAGAAATGCACCGGGCTCCGTTGTCGCGTAAACGGTTGAAGCCGGGGTCTTTTGGAAACGGGGGTTCTGGCACATGTGCACTATGTCACTGTGGCATGCGCTAATAGATCGACATGCGCGTGTTGTGTAAACAAACTTTGCAAAAAAGAGCGCCACCTTGTGGCCAGGCAATGGGATCTACATCGTTTTCCTTATTTCAAGCGTCCTCGTGTAAACGCAGTGTTTCTGAAACGTCTCCGTGTAGACGGGAGGCTGAAACACATCAAAACGATGCCGTTTCCAGTGGAAATGGTTTAGTGTAACAGATTAAAACAAGTGAAAGTGCTGCAGGGGTGACGCTGGATGTTCCCAAAAAATCAGCAAACAGAAGGAGAAACCAGACACGACTGCACCTTATGTGAACACTCAACAAATGAAGACACTAGAGCGGGGCAGACTGCTAGAAAGGTGGGAAGGGAAAGAAAAACCCATTACATAACTTTCAAAAACAGGAAACAAAAACTCAAACTTTTAACTAAGCCTGAGATGTGACAGTGAGTTCAGAGGTCTTCAGAGTCCTGAACATCTTTGAGATGTGACAGTACTGGAGATCAGCATCCTGAATGACAGCAGACAAATCTGCAGAAACGACAAACGAAGCAAAAGGAGGAAAGTTTTAATCAGAGGAAAGATTCTAACATCAAAGCTTCTAAATCTGAGAGCAAAAAGATCCTTTCCAGTGCCTTTAATAAAGAGCTCGGTGAGTGCTGCTGCAAAGACCGAGTTCATGTGAGATGAAGATATTTGAGGACTAAAACAGTAGTTTAAGAATAACCTAAACTCCCAAAATCCGGCTTTGGGGGCGTGTTCTCAAATGTGTGAGGTGCAGCTCTTCTTTATGCTCGTGCCACTTCGAGTGAAAGTCAAACTCTAGAAACTCCTGCATCAGCACATTTTCTCTGCTTGTACAAACGGCTGCAGGCGAAACAGGGAGCTGCAACTAATGCTCAACTCAGGCAAGGAAGCTAGGAAAGCATGCGCGAAACATGGATTGGTGTGAGGTGGAAAAGCACAAGTGTCCAGAGGTAACAGGAATACTAAACCTCATGAATTTATATCTAATATCTGAATAAAGTGCTGTTGCTTTTGGAGCTGTACACCAGGAAAATTATCATCACATTTTCCAGTTTTTATGCAAACCTGAGCAACAAACTTGATGCACTGTCACTGTTCTCGTCTTTCTCGCGGATCTCTAAAAATATGCTCCTCTAAATAAACATACACTGACACAAAGATACTGCCACGATTTTTAAGTAGTGACATATGAAGTATTTCCAATAGTTTAGTATTTATACACTAAAAAAATCTGTTGATTCACTGTAAAATGTTAAGTAACAAGTTGCATAGCTTTTTTGAGTTTTTTGAGTCCTGAGCTACAGCCAACCCCGTATGATGTAAAAACACCAGCGCAGAGACTCTGTAAGGCTGCATGTATGCATGGAGAGGCCAGCAGTGCACCACGGGGGAACAACACTTTGTTCACATTCAGTCCAGCACTCAGACGCTGTTACTGGAACACTTTGGTTGTCAGCACCTACATTCAAGCGCAGCATGTTTGTCCAAGCACAACAAAACCTTTGGGACAATGTGTACCTGCAGTCCTCTGGATGCTCAGATCAAACTTCACAGCAAAATCTGTAGACATCTGCAGCCTCCAAAACAACAGCAACTTCATCTGATCTCATTTCTTTAAATTATTTTTTGCACAATTTTTACCAAAGAGAGAACAATCCATAGAAGTGAAAGAAGTTTTTGTATTGGGCTGTAAACATGTTATAAACATGTTATATTTATATATGGGGACTGACTCAGTGCTGGAGCTTTCACTTATAGCCCTGGAAGATGTGCAATGCTACACAATGGAAATATAAAACCTCACAAATATTTTCAAGTATCCTAATCCAAAATTCCTAACTTTGCCACCAGACTGTAAAGCAGAGGTATTCAACTCCAGGCCTCCAGGGCGTGACTGGATCAGGGACACATCTAAAGCCTGCACCGGCCCTCGAGGCCCGGAGTTGAATACGTCTGCTGTAAAGTATGGAAAGCTGTAAATGGGTTTGCACTGCCAGCAAGTCAGTATATATTTGATAAACTGAAGGAATATTCAGCTGCTAGATTTGATGGTGTTAATGTTGGAAAGTTTTCAACACAGGACTTTGCAAGAGGCAACAGTGCGACCCACCACACCGCTGTGCTGCCCGTGGTCATTTACTTCTTCAGCAAATTTGAAAGACGAACTTTGCAGGAGTGACAGTGGAACAAGAACAGATTCCTGAGGCAGGATCTGAAGGGACCTTTCTTTGTGTGAAAAATAATTATTTGTTTCCATAGCGTGGCTATGCTAACACACGCACGCACGCACACACACACACACACACGCACACACACGTCCTACTGCCTGTAGCTCCTGCTCTAATTAGTGTTGGTGTTGGATGGAGGTCTGAGGGATCCTTGCAAACCTCAGCACCAAAAGGAAAACTCATCATGAAGTCAGTATTGCATAAAGAGAAGGCCGAGGCAGTGACTCGTGCTGTGCCAGCAACAGTGTGAACACGAGACGGGACTGAAACACTGAACTCTGCCCGACTGTGACGGCCGCTCATTAAAGCTCTTTGTTACAAACAGATTGGGTAGCATTTCAGAAGGATTAGAGCTTTAATAACAATCACATCTCTTTTCCCTTACACACACACCTCTGGATTATGCAACTCACCGTGATTCATGCATTTTATTTAATTAAGACTTGGGATTCTCCTTTAATCAATTTGTGTTTAACAAAGTAAAAAAGGTAAAAGCTTTTTTTCCTTGTGTGTCCATCTGTGTGCAGTGTTGTTTTGTCTTTCTGAGGCACATGACAGAGGAAGGTGTTGTTAGCAGGATGCTAGCTGTTGTTGTTTGGTCCAGTTTGACCTGATGGTGGCACTATTCCAGAGTCTAAACCCAGACACACTGGTACTGTTTATTTGAGATGATGTACAGAGTACCACGGTGGCGAGCACCTGGGCAGATGACC
The DNA here is from genome assembly GCA_015106715.1 of Bujurquina vittata. Classification (NCBI taxonomy): domain Eukaryota; kingdom Metazoa; phylum Chordata; class Actinopteri; order Cichliformes; family Cichlidae; genus Bujurquina; species Bujurquina vittata. Next base: position 11,098 of record VUQK01034755.1, on the reverse strand, counting down.
CCCCCCTCCCTGAGCCTGGTTCTGCTGGAGGTTTCTTCCTGTTAAAAGGGAGTTTTTCCTTCCCACCGTCACCGAGTGCTGCTCATAGGAGGTCGTT
>VUQK01034751.1:0-12855 GCA_015106715.1 Bujurquina vittata | reverse complement strand
ATGAGCATCTGCCAAAGCCCCATGGCCAAACTGAAACAAACCCACACAACAGTCCAGCCCAGAATCCAGACACAACAACAAACCCGCACAACAGTCCAGCCCCAACAACAAACCCACACAACAGTCCAGCCCAAAGTCCAGACCCAACAACAAACCCACACAACAGTCCAGCCTAAAGTCCAGACTCAACAACAAACCCACACAACAGTCCAGCCCAAAGTCCAGACCCAACAACAAACCCACACAACAGTCCAGCCCAAAGTCCAGACCCAACAACAAACCCACACAACAGTCCAGCCCAAAGTCCAGACCCAACAACAAGCCCGCAAAACAGTCCAGTCTAAAGTCCGAACCCAACCACAACCCCCCCCATCTCCACTTCCTAAACTTCATGCACAGCCACAACCCCTAACAACAACCCAGCCTGTATTTCAAACAAAACCTCAACACCAATTCCAAACATCATCACAGCCCAAACTCTACACCCAGCCTCAACATCACCAGACAGTATCCCAGCCTATGGTGCTAACCCCCCTCTTTTCACTGCCTCAGACAAAACCAAAACCCCAATCACATCCTCAAACCACACCACAGCTTGAATCAGAACCAGTGCCTCAGCCAACACCCTACTCCAAACACCAGGCCCAACCTCTAACACAACAGCAACACAAGACCCAGACCCAGCCTCAGAGGCAAAATCAACCAGGTTCCCAGCCCACACCTGCTGCACCACTTCAACCCACTCATCTACCACCCCAGCACATACCCTATACCAAGAAAACCCTACTAAAGATTCGTACCCAACCTCAACTACAGACTCAATCTCCAAATCATTCACATAAACACCAACAATCTAAACCAAAGAGACCACAACTACAGCCAGGTTTAAGCACCAGGCAGCAGTCTATAACACAACTTCAACACAAGAACCAGAACAAGCCACAACCAAAAAGGCAGCCTGAGCTTCAGCCATCAACTCAACTGAAAAAGAATCAAAAATCTCAATCAAAGCCAAGAGTTAGAGATCAGCAATACTCTAAGCAAAAAATTCAGCGACCGTTAAAATTACAACCCCCCCAAAATACCCAGGACCCTCTTGTACCTCAGCCCATTCCTCAGCCACAGTTTCCACCAAAGGTCCAGTCACAACCTAAACCTAAGAAACAGCTTCCATCTGAGCCCCAACGTGAACCTCAAGCTGGGCTTAAGCTTCAGCCTCACTCCAGGACGTACTCTGGTCCCACCAAGGCCACCTCAAGGCAGGCAGTCCCTACGGGTAAAGACCCTACTTTAACCATCAAAACCTTAGCTATTGTTAATTTTAATTATTATTTCATTTTAACATGTCTTTAGAATATTCTTTTACAGAAATAGTGTCATGTCTTTTATCTCAGGAGTTGCTAGAATGTATCCTTTAATTAATTATATGTTTAGATAGTATTCCATACCTTAATTAAACCCAAGAAGATATCTGCATGACCTATGTGTAAGAGTTAACTCTTTAATATCATGATCACAACAATTTTTTGAGCTGCATTCATTTTTGAAACCAACAGTACTGTTTGGTTTTGATAAATATTAGGGTAAGCCCCCTTTTCAAGTAAAAACTATGTTCACATGCATATTATACCAGATATAAAGTGAGTTTTCTTTCACACAGCTCCTAGTCCACAAGATGAGGGCAAACCTCTGCCAAGACCTGCCCTGGCTACAGAGAAGGCTGATAGATACAATCATGGTAAACACCATGACAAGTTTGTCCCATTACCATCTCTGCTTTTTTTGTCAAGCCACACAGAGAATGGTGCTTTGAGTTGTATTTCCAACCATTTGACAGTGTCACTGCTTCCCCATCTCCATCTCCATCCGATCACCCCACACACCCTACCCTATTGTTGTTCCTGTCTCCATGTGTGCCTCCATTTTCAGTGCAGCACACCTCACCTCACGCCTGCCAGTTCGCAACCTGAGCAGTCTGGCTAGCTTTGGATCTCATTTACGGCTCGCTGTCATTTCATCCAGTGTTTGCTCCTCTGCTTTCTTTTTCACTTACATGCTTTACCACTTATCCCATCTAGGTAAAGCCTTCAAGCTCAGAAGTGGATCTTCTCTAACTTCCAATTGCCTTTCTCCTCATCTAGGTAGTGGTGTCCTCAGGTCGTCTGAAGTTCCTCGTTCTTCCATTAGCTCATCCGTTCCTACAGCAGGAAGAAACACCACCCTGCCTCGCACCTGGGTTCCTTCTCATTCCACTAATCATGTTGTCAGACCATTCTCACCATCCAGGACAGTCACTTCCTCCCACAGTTCCAGCACACCTGGCGGTAATGGAGTACTCACTTTTGCTTCACTTATTTCCTTTTCCAAGCAGCTACCTCAGGTTATTCCCTTCTCTTTGCACTTTTTCATACTCTGCAGCTATAGAAGAAGATGAACAAACTCATGACTAGAGATTTTAGCTACTGTACATGATCTCTGGTGAATGCATATGTTAGTTAATTAAATGCTTGTGCTGGTTGTGTTCTGTTGCTTTCTTGTGCTATGATAGTACACATTCTCTCCACATTCTGCCACATGTGCTTGGTGTGTATTTAACACTTTTACCATGAGCAGCAGTGGCGTCTATGGCGTAAGGGTCGTTAACATGATTTATGGACCCTCTTGCTGGCCAGGTGGGAAGTCTGGCCACAGCACTGGCCAGGACACATCACATTTTACATCAAGAATGCCAAGCCAAGCACTGTGCAGACAGCACAGCCACCACCGTCCTTTTTTTCTTTCTGTATCTCTTACTTTTTTAAACACACACTCCTGCTCGCTGCCCAGATGTATAGAAGAGAGACAATAGTGAAATTTTAAAAATATTTTTAGGTTTTAAAGTCATATAAGCATCCAAACACACTCTCCAGCTTTATTGTTTTTCACGTTGGTCAGCAGGAAAAGTTAGAGATTGTAAATAAGACAAAGGGCCCCCGCCATCTTTCTTCTTATTTGGTATTGGCATGTTTTTCCTCAGTGACACAAAACATTATATAACAGACCTTTCTCTCCCTCCAGCAGCCAGTGGGGTGCATCACAGAGGTGGGGTGTGGTCCAAAGAAAAACCTGGTAAAGACAAACCAAGATAACTGCCTTTCAGCGTTCCTCACTTACTAACCCAAGGGGCAGCATCATTCCCCATCCCACACCATCACACTGACCTGTGCTTTTATCACAATACACTTACGCTCTGTGACTTTCAGCTTGTCCGTCAATGTTACAGTGTTGTTTGTTCATGTCGTCCGATGCGTCCAGTCTTAGAGGCTTATACTTGACTGAGACTGAAGCCACTACATACAACAAGCCTGTCATCATATTATTAAGTGTACAGCACGGCCTGTGCTGGACCTGCAATCAGCTGGTTTACATTAGCTGAAAATGCTGGTCAGGAAAGGTGAATGTGGGTTGCCCCTTTTTTGGTCAATCACATTGTTTCCATTCTGCCAGGCAGGCTCAGTTATCCATGTCGAGTAGTAATGCAAACCATATCAGGGCCACATGTATTAATGGTGGCGCTCTGCTCACTCCTTGTTGTTGGGAGTTGTGTAGAGCGGTTGTGCTTCAGTCCCATGTCACAGCTGGTATGTGTTATTTCTGGAAACTTGGACAGTTTCAGAGGTCTTCAAGGAGTCGCAAGGCTCTCTGGAAGCAACTCTACAAAAAGAATATTCTTTTTTGCCTGCCACCCCGATCAGCTAAGCACAAATCTCCCAGTGGCTTTGTTTAAAAGACAACATCTACACACAGTTCACCGTCCTGCCTCCATGAAGTAAATGGCATGCAGCTACATTGTTGCTATTGATACTACTGTTGCTAAAAGCTTTGTATGGTACACAGTGTGTGCTTTTAATGAAACTAAGAATTAGAGCGTGTCCACAATAGCTTTACGGACCTGAGTTTCACACTTGAAATGGTTTCTGAAAGCTGTGCTTATAGTTGGATGCACGTGTCCGTCAATGAATTCCATCCGTGAAACCCATGAAATCCGAGTGTGTGGTGCAAAAGCAATAACCCCGGTGTTTTGAGACACTGGTATGTATTTCAGTGAGAATATTTGTCTGGCCTGACCATAAATCCTGGTGTTTTGGTTGCATGTATTTTCACATTCTAACCTCAAAGTAGATGAAGTTATCTGACAGAAACCAGTGCTCACACCGCTGCTGCTGTTTTAAATCACAGATCTGAGTCAGATGCCTTTGGCATAATAGAGGCTCTTTTAGCGGTTTTAAACCAAACCAAACTCACCTGCTGTAGAAACTATAGACGAGCTCTCATCAGGTCTTATACTTTGTAGACATATTGTTGACTTAACACTTTACATCTTGATGGCTCATTTCTTGTTCAGTTAAGCATGACGGCACTATCAGAGCTGAAAGTATGCCCTCTTTCAGTTCTAAGGTTTTTACGTATCAGGGCATAATATAAATAATCTGGTCCATACCAGGTTCTAAAATTACTTAAATACAACCTCAGATCAACAACAACATATGACATAGTGCCATTATTTATTTAACAGAAACCAAGCCAAAGGTTAGAAGTAGTTTGTGAAAAGCTTACTGTACCCCATAGTGAAGTAGTCATTCTCTGTATGACTTTATCAGTCTCTCATATCATTGTGGAGGAATTTTGTCCCACTCTTCTTCACAACATTGCTTCAGTTCATTGAGGTTTGTGGGCATTTGTTTATGTACAGCTCTCTTATGTACAGCATTTCAGTCAGGTTGAGGTCTTGACTGGGTCATTGTAACACATTGATTCTTTCCTTTTTCAGCCATTCTGTTGTAGATTTGCTGCTGTGCTTGGGATCATTGTCCTGTTGCACGTCCAACTTTCCACAGGCATTAGCTGTCTGACAGATGGCCTCATATTAGACTCTAGAATACTTTGGTGCACAGAAGAGTTCATGGTCAACTTAATGGCTGCAAGGTGCCCACGTTCTGTGGCTGCAAAACAAGCTCAAACCATCAGCTCTCCACCATCGTGCTTGACAGCTGGTATGAGGTGTTGGTGCTGATATGCTTTTCACCAGAAGTCTTGTAGTTTATTCAGATGAAACTTTGCTAATTTAAGCCATGCTATCGTGTTATTTATAAAATTTCTCCTGGCAACCCATCCAAACAAGCCATAGTTGTCTTTTTTTAATTGTGCTGTCATGAACTTTAAGATTTAACATGCTAACTGAGGCCTGCGGAGTCTGAGTCTGTAGCTCTTGGGCTTTTTGTAGTTCCTCTGAGCTGGTCTGACGTTGGGGTGAATTTGCTGGGACGTCCACTCCTGGAAAGATTGGCAACGATCTTGAATGTTTTCTCCTTGTGAATAAGCTTTCTCACCGTGGGAATGATGGACTTCACATTGTTTGGAAATGGCCATATACCCCCTTCCAGATTGATGGGGAGCAACAGCTACTTCTCTAAGGTCATTGCTAATGTCTTTCCTCTTTGGCATTGTGTTAACACACACCTGAATGCTCCAGAACAGCAAACTGCCAAAACTCCTGCTTTTATACAGTTGTTCCACTTCCTGATGATCAGTTAATCATGTGATCATGTGGCTGCTTCTTACCCTCTTACTTCCTAAAGAAGCAGTAAGGGTGTACTTAGTTTGCTTCTGCATTTTAGCTCGATTTTTGTTAAATAAATAACAAAATCGTGTAATATACCATGTGTTGTACTGAAATATCTTAAAACCTGATAAGGACCAAATTAATTTACATTATGTCCTGATCTGTAAAACCTTAGAACTGAATGAAGATGTACTTTCTTCATTCCATGACTGCATACTGTATGTGAGTCAGGGGTACTCCTAGATTGTATTGTCAGTGTTAATCATACTGCTTCACTTTGCCTTGATATCCTCAGCTCTCGTCTCTGGTTAGTCAGCGCCTGACACCGCTGATTTATACTGACCAGGGAGAGGTCAACTCCAGAAACAAGGAAACAACTCCAAGAGAAATAAGTTCTGGCCTTTATACAGAGTCAATTATTTTATTTTGTTGTCGTAGCGAACATTGATGAATGTCCAAGATAAGAAATGATGCTCAATGCTCTGTAAAGGCATTTTTTTTTGTGTGAAGCCTCCCAGAGTTTCTCTACCTCTGTGATAAAACAACATTAATTAAGGATGATTTAGCTTTTTTTAAAGCATAAAGTCAGAGCAGAACTTTCCCGTTAAGAAAACTGAGTTTGATAGTTTGTAGCGGAGGTGTTTTTGTTGCCCTTCTTTGTGATTACTTATCCAAAACCACTAAAGCCATTTCATTCCTCATGTTCACTTAAGCAGCTCCGGCTGAAAATGATGTGATCTTCATCTCCCTGTTCGGTTTGATTGTTATATTGTTTTTTGCATTTTCTGTGGCGTGTTTTTGTGGAACATTTTATGGTCAATCAGCATCAAATCCCAAATATTTTTTTTTATGGAATTGAGTCAAAAAATACTGAATTCTGAAAAAAATTTGGCCTGCCTTGGTTTAAGTATTGGGTTTGTTTTTTTGGTTTCTTCACTTCTCAGGGTGAGTGGTTCAAACTCTTATTTATAGCTTCCACACTGACATGCATCTACATGAATTACAGGTTGTGACAGGATTTCACAAAGAAGCCTTTAGGAACTTCACATGTAACCTGTCTGGCTGCTTTGTATTGTTTGCATTGTTGTTGCTTGTTGCTTGTATTGTTTATGTTGTATTATGTTTCCGTACTCTTTTTTTTTTTTTTGAGTGCAAGTATTTCTGCAGACATCCACTCTGATCCATCTCCGTCTAATTTTTTTTGCAACCTCACATTACTCAACACTTGTTTTCAGTTCAGTATCAGTATACCGTGCTTTGCTTTCCTTTATTTGTTTCCCATGATTCCTTGCAGGTCTGCGTCCCCCTGTCCCTAGCAACAAGAAGACCAACCAGGTGGGAAAGCCTAGCAGTCACGGTGAGGGCAACAGCAATGATGTTACAGATCACTGAACACAACTGCACCCCACCCTGTGTACTCTAATTACACACACACACACACACACACACACACACACACACACAAGGCGCTTTATATTGTAAGTTAAAGTCAATAAATATTTATAACAAATTGAGTTTTGAGTTAGTGGGGTAGAGGTGCTGGAAGACAAATATAATTTTTTTTATTTGTCAGTAAGAAAGCCTCTAAACCTACTTCCACAGATATCCAAAGTATTGCTTGAAGCCACACAGGCTTGTCTGCTTATTGACCAAATCTCCATGAGCATCACTTGAATTGCTCTCTTCCCTGTAAAAAATATTGGTTGTTTTGTATCTGCATGATGTATGCAAAATACAATCTTAATAGGCTTTTGTGAAACAAACTTTTTACCCTTTTTCCTACACCCACCATATATTTAACTTAAATTCATTCCTGACCCCAGAATTACAGTGTTTACTAATGCACAAAACTGCATTTATGCCATATTAACTTATCATCACAGCTCATCACAGCTGTTTGACTGCTTAGTTTCTTTCATCATTTTCCCATAAATGCACTTGTGAGCATTAAGCAAGTGTGTTTTTGTGTGCACGCGAGTGCATCTGGGCATCCATGGTCTCAGCAGTATGTATTCTGGCAGCCCTCTATCCCCTTTAAAGAACACTAGAGATATTACTCAACGATCAATCTCTGATCTTTCAGCAGCCAGGAAAAGGCCACTGAGTTGTTCAGTGAGGATGGCCAGAGCAGATGGATCGCAACTGTGTTTGACTGTGAGTCAGACAATGAGGGCGAAGAACTGATCTCCCCTCCTGCTGTTCTGTCCTCAGATAAACTTGCAGACAAGAAACAAGGAGAAAAGGAGTCCATCTTGGAGCTGTTCCCTCTGGTGACACCCAAACCCAAGCAAGAACGCAGACAGCAGACGACCACCACGGCCCCCGTGCTAAACAGTACGAGCAGCGCATTTTGTGGTGTTTCTTATGAGGAGCATCGTTGCATACATACAAAATTAGCTCAAACTTAGCTCTGAGTAAAAGCATAGAGACTGAAGGACCTTTGCAGGCATTGAATTAATAAAGAGAATGTGCTGGTGATGCAGCTTGCAGATGTGTGTAATAGCAACATAAAGAGAAAAGCAAGCTTGAGTACTGAGGAACAGACAAAGAGTCTGAATGCGGGCCAGAGCAGGTGCTGGGCTACCTGGTCACTGACCTGGGCCAAAGCTGTAAAACTAAAAGAGGGAGAGCTGCCAGGGACTCCTGGCTCATCAAAGTAACCCCATCTCTTCTAAACTTTCCCCCCTTCCAGCCAGCCGCTTTGACATATATGAAAACTCCTCCATATTCAGCTCCTTGCCTGTGTCAGAGGTAGACAGCATGGGCAATCCACGCTTTTTAGGTAAGATTTAAAGTATTTGTCAGCACGAACCCTGATCAGTGTCTTAAGAAGACATGAATTATTAGCTCCTGTTAAAATACATTCTTACTGTACCCACATACAGCTCCCCATGTTATCTACAAGACGGATAAGAAGCCACATGAGCCGTGCTCCATCACCTCATCACTCGCTTACTTCCCCGATGAGGAAGGCAGTGATCAGAATGTGACCAGTCCTCCCCGCCTGCCTCCGTCCAACCTCACCGTGGTTACTGTGGAGGGCTGCCCATCCTTTGTCATTCTTGACTGGCAGAAAACCGACAATGAAACCAGAGGTATGCAAATAAAAGCCTAATATTTAGGAATGACTGCACTGAGGTTGAAAGCCTTATTGAGCAAAACTCTCAAAAGTCCCAGTTGCATGAATTGATTGAGGTGCCTGGACTTCATTATACTCTTTTTGCAAGTCTTGATTAAGAGTCTAGGTTGAGTAAGCTGTAATCTGTTTTTATAAACCACATTTGGACTCATGAATATTAGCCAAGATCATTCTATAAAATATTACAGTGGTTTCTTAAGCGGTCTAATAAACGATGTGCAACAACTGAATCAAAGGCCTTCATGGACCGTCACATCACAACAACCAAAGACGTGTTCTGCCTCAAGCATCATGTGTCTCTTATTAAAATATGTCAGTTTTCTGAATTATTTCATGAACAGAGTTGAAATGTGAAATGTTTTGATTAAATGCACTGTGTGAATTCTCCCTTTTCTCAGAGTATGAAGTTGTATCCACAACTACAGGCCCAAATGGAAGGGAGATGTCAGTACTGACAACCAACCAGACACACACAGCCGTGGAGAACCTCAAACCAGAGAGCAGGTATGCACCCCGAGGCGTTCTGATATAATCCTTTAGTCTTGTTTGGGATCGAACGGTAGGGTTTGTCCATGCAAATCTGTAGGTGAACAAATGCAGTCCTGCTGGACTAAAATGACTGATTGCATTAATAGAGTTCACCGGTGATGGAATTAAGAGAGGGGTATTAAATTGCTCTAAAGTGCTCTGAGTGTGCGTCACTTAAAGTTAATTCCAGATTCTCCTGAACTCTCAGAGCTCGTGCAGTGAGTCACATTTGGTTTTGCTCACACAAAATGGCCAAAGTGACATTAAAAAAAAAAAAAAACCTGAGGGAATCTGGGTGGAGTGGGTCACTGAGTTTTCAATTAGATCTCAGCATCTGGAGTCTCAAGACTCACCAAAACCCTCCCCTGGGCTGGGTTTGCTAGAGGAGCTATTGCCAGCACATCTGAACGCACCACGTGGAATAATCATCAGCTCTGTGTGTGTTATTCTAAGTGCGAATGCACACTTAGCTGTCAGACGCTGCTGTTTATTTTCTTCTTTGTGTATAATTATTATGACTTTTTTTTGTCCTTTCTTATTTATTTCTTTTCAGTTATGAATTCAAAGTAACACCAAAGAATGAGCTGGGAACTGGACCCTCCACTGATCCTGTAACTTTTAGCACAGAGTCAGGTAAGTTTTACAAACCATGCCGGACAAATCCACGATAAACCCTCACTGAAGGGACTTTTTACTTGTATGCAAATGCCACTGTATATGTTACTTTCCAGGCTGCGATTAGCATTAATTCTCAGTGGACTATTAGGCAGTTGCTAGTCTAATCATTTCAGCATGGCGCTGGGGAACTGCCTGATTAAGGCTCAAATCTTGAGGTCTTGTCAGCTCATCAGATGTTCTCCGAGGCTCATTTCTAACACATCACACACCTGGTGATCACAGCGTTAAGCTGAATTCGCTCCATCATTAAGCAGCTGAAATGTGTCCCAGTGTGGATGAGCTCTTGTGTTCTCAGCTCACAGTGGCAGCACTGAGGAGGGCGTGGTTAGCTTAATTGGCCTCATGCCCTTCTGCAATCAAAGCCCAGCCTGTTGGAGTTGCGCGCTGTAAATAATATGCCAGATATACTCTGATGCAAATCTGGATTTGTTTAGTAGAATATTTTAGGATTTCTCGTGACTGCCTGTTAAATCTGAAATGTTTTGATGATGTTACTCATTACAACTTTCCCTCCTGTCTGCAGCGGACCCTCGAGTGAGCGAGTATGTTTCAGGTGATTATCCCCCCCTAAGTCAACTCAACAAGTTGTGAATCCATAGTTTAGATCCTATTGTTATGTTGCACAAATTCTTTGTTTCTCATTATTACCTCATAGGAAAAGATGCCATCTGGACTCAGTTTCCATTTAAGGCTGACGCCTACTCCGAATGCAGTGGAAAGCAGTACGTGAAGAGAACTTGGTACCGCAAGTTTGTGGGCATCCAGCTCTGCAACTCCTTAAGATACAAGATCTACCTGAGCGACTCTCTCACTGGTAATAATAAATCAATACAAAGAGATCGGTGAACAGATCAGAATCCGCGAGTAAACTACACAATGCTTAAATATCAGGCATTCCAAAACATCAGAAACAAAGCATCTTAACATTCAAAAGTGAATGATTGTTCATATGCTTCTCTTGGTTCTTCCTTTAAAAACAATTTATAAAACCGGGAGTTACTTATTACGTGGTAGCTGAGGAATGACTTTGCTTCTCCCCACTGCAGGGAAATTTTACAACATAGGGGATCAGACTGGATACGGCGAGGACCACTGTCAGTTTGTGGACTCCTTCCTGGATGGCCTGACTGGCAGCCATTTCCTGGCTGACCAACTTCCAAGCAGACCAGGTATTGTGGATAGGTGTGAACAGCAACGGATTATTTAATGTCTTTAATTTAGTGGAGTCTCATCTCTCCTCTGTTTGTTGCCAGGTTTCTTCAGAGCGTTGAGACAAGAGCCGGTTTCCTTTGGAGAAATTGGAGGAAAGTCACACACAACTTATGTGGGCTGGTATGAGTGTGGCACACCCATACCTGGAAAGTGGTAAGACCCCACAGGACTGTCCAGGAGGATGGACTTAGGATGGACTAGGCGGTGAGGAAGAAGATGGACATCAAAGACGCCTGAGTGAACCCTAAGAGAGGTGAGCCTTTCTCATGGACTCTGTAGATGGCTGTCTGCTTGAAATCACCCTCCCGTCCCAGACGTGAACTTCTACAGGACTATTAAGCGTTACAAAACTCTAGCGAAGTTATCAAAAATGTCTCCACGGACAGAAGACTGCAGGAGTTTGAGTGATCCAAAATGTTGAATATACATTTAATCACAAGAGAAAATCTTGGGAAGCTGGCTCCCAGAGTGTAATAACTTGTATGATAATATTTATCAAGAATATTGTGTGTCCTCTGGCTTTTGAGATGAAGTACAAACATGTTCCTATATTTGCATGTCAGTGAGAACACACACTGGTCATGTGTATACAGACAGGTGCAAATCATGTTATTTGTACAGGTGGAGTGTAAAATACACAAACACATGCAGAATTGACCTTCTGCTGGCCCTAAGGGATTATTAAGCAGTTGCGGTTTGCACAGTTTTAAATTTCTCTTCTTATATGTATATGGTGTCAAATACAGTTTATCAAGTGTCCTACAGTTTGTGACACACTTCAGGTAAAACACAAAACGGCTTTAGCCAATTTGATGTAAGAAAATCACTGGTTCAGTCCAGCATTTCTATGACTATTTAGAAACAAGACTTAATGCCCATGCTGTCTTGTCCTGCATTTTATAAATAGTACAAGTACATAAATAGTACATGAGCTTCAATGCTGGAAATTACACAAGCAGAATACATAATTTATGTTCTGGAGTTTTAGCTGTGCAAAAGCTTTCAATCACTGGTGAGGAATTAACATTAAAAAAATGCCACGTATTTCATGACTACAGTGATTTGATGCACTGTATATCCTGTTTATTCTTCCTGGTATTCAGCAGATTTATGGCAAACGTCATTGAGACGGTTTGGGACATTACCTCCCTCGAGCAAGACTGATATGTGTAAATAAATATTCTAGAGACGTGCTGAATAAACAGAATTAAGATTTCAATTGAACCATTAACTCATCAGGAAATTGTTTAGCGAGGGTACAGAGCTGAAGAATTGTTTTCTTACAGACTTCTACGGTATATACTGTAAAATTCTCTTTTTTAAACCATGGGGCTCACCCCCTGCTGACTAATAGAAAAAAAAATACAGCCTAAAGGCATTTTCAGACCCACCCAGAAGCTCCACACATCTTCTATATACAGTCTGTACTTAGTGCAGAGAAAAAGAAAAAAAGAGGGACAAACAGCTGACTTGTTACTTTTGAGCACCTTAAAAGCCCACAAATCAACAGGTTGTGTTATTTAATTTGTACAAGACCATTCACCATTTAAGCTTCTGTAAACAATTAACTACATCACAGGACAAGTCATTGCCTCTCAACCTGAGAAGTAACCAGTTCCTCCTAGAAATGGTATAATATATATATATGTGTATCTATCTTTGTAATAAAAGTGCAAACAAATGTAATCAGTTGTTT